>RJWM01028373.1:0-25695 GCA_004363535.1 Dasyprocta punctata
CTAGAACCAAGAATCAACAAATGGGATCATATCAAATTAAAAATCTTCTGCACAGCAAAGGAAATAACCAACAGAATGAAAAGATAATGTACACAATGCCAAAATTTTTTTTGCCAACTGTTAGGAATAAAGGAGGAAAAGAAACAAAGGTAGAAGCTCAAAACAACAGCTTTATTTCAAAACAAATCAAGGAAGACAAGAAGGAAGGAAGTGGGTCCCCTGGACCCAGGAAGAATCTAAAGTGCTAACTGAAGCCCACAGAGAGAGTAAAAAGAAAAACTTCAATGAAGGAGAAGGTGGTAGTCGGCAGTGCCTTCGCCCTGAGACCGGACTCACTGCATGAAAGGAGCTGTTGGAACCTGGGGACACACGGTCACAGTGATGTTGACGGCTGGCAACCCTGCAGACCTCTGCAGAGAGACGTGGCAGGGGAGGGGAGCAGCGGACGTGGAGGACTGCACTGGCTGGCGGGGAGTGCAGGGGACTCAGTCCTCCTGCAGGGGGACAGTGATTGGCCAGGAGCCATTTTGGAGTCGGCCAGATAAGCCCAGAACTCAGAACTGCTGCTGGCTTCCTGCAGTAGCTCCTAGCTGGGCACAGACCCGTAGAAATTGCTTGGACTGAGGCAAGCCCAATGGGTCTGGTTGCTGTGACCCATGCAACTCTTGAGGTTCCTTGGGTGAAGGATGGTGAGAAGATGAGGAAAAAACAAAGAGACAAAGCTGGGATCAGGTGGAGCCCTTACTCTCCTGATGGGAGGAAAGGAACTGACCCCTTACTGCAGGGGTGTTGATTTATACCTTTTACCTTAATGTCACATGACACCCCATTGTCCTAGCAACCCACTGTTCGGATTGTCTTGGGGCTAGGTTGTCTCTGGGCTGAAGCAGCTTCTTCACGTGGCCGTCCCAGGCGCTTTGTTCTTGAGAGGGTCCTGCTCCAGCCTTGCACGTGTTGCCGGTTTCCAGCTTCAGTGGCTCCCAACATCTGGTCTCAGCGCAGGCCTGCTGAGATTATCCGCTGCTCTGCCATAAAGCACCTGCTGGCTTGCTGGGATAGAGTGGCATAATTCAGAACTCTATCTCCACAGGTTGTCTACTAGTGAACCCAGAGAGAAACTTGGAAGTAGACTGTTTGTCTTTCTTTTTCATTTTTTCTCTCTTTCTCCTTCATTTTTTTTTATGAGTGTGAGAGTGGTTCCTAGCCTCTTTGTGGTTGTGGTTCTGTTCTGTTCTTCCTTTTTATCTCTTCCACCTCTCTTTTCCTTCAGTCTTCCGCACCAGTTTCCCCAAGTTGGTGAGATCCCGCTTTGCCCTCCAAGCTTACTTCTAATCTCTTTCTTTTCTTCCACATCTCTGTTTTCTCCTTAATCCATTCTAAATTTGAACCCTCAAGGGCAAAATTGACACATTACACTTACATATTGCATATAATTATCTGGTTTGTTTTACATCTTGTTATATAACCACAAATCTAGTTCACACGGTTAAAAGTTGCAAATTAAGGATTAGCTCAGTTTGTTGTTTTCTAGGCTATGTTTGATACTCCTGGTACCACTGTTACAGACAGCTGAGTTAGTTAGAAACATTTTAGGCAGTCAGACAGGGCTGGACCCTCAAAGGAGCCAGTGCAGAAGCCCAGATACCCTGCAACCTTGGAGGAGATAGACACCTCTGCTGAGGGCCGGATCTCAAGACAAAAAGCAAAACAAGCGCACGTCTTTAATCCCAGCACTCGGGAGGCTGAGGTAGGAGGAGCATTGTGAGTTCGAGGCCAGCTTGGGCTACAACGTGAGCCCAAGGCCGGCCTGAGCTACATAGTGCGACCCTGCCTCAAAAAACCAGGGCTGGGAGTTTGGCTCAGTGGCTTAAGTGCCTGGTCTGGCAGGCGCGAGGTTGAGAGTTCAATCCCCAGTATCGCAAAAAAAAAAAAAAAAAAAAAGGCAAAACAAATGCAGCCGCACCCTGAGTATAAACATTGGGAATTGATATCTAAATAGATATGGATCACCTTGAGGAAGTCAGGAGTCACCATCCCAACCCCCTACATACAGGAAGAGTCACTGCTCTTTAAGCATGCCTGCTTTTGACATGACTCACTTCCCCATTTGTCCCTGATTTGGTCAATTTTACCTGAACAATTAATCTTATTGGTTGACCCTAGTTCTATCCCACCTCATGCCCATCTGCCATATGAGTTCCCATGTTTTCCTTCATCTTGGACCTGTCGCACTTCGTGGTTTTGCTCTATAAAAGTCCTTAGAAAAGACAGAGTCTTTGGCAACCCACTCAGGACCCCTTCGGTCTCTCTCCCAGACAGAAACTTTCTTTCTCTCAATAAATATATTCTGCTCTTAACCTCTGTTGTTCCTAAAATTCATTCTTTGATTTCAGAGAACACAAACTCATACTGGACATCTAGTAGGTTGGGAGTTTCACTCCCCTATATCACCACTATAACCAAAATTGACATAATTGTTCTAAACAGCTGTTGGTTCTGATAATCCATAATTGAGTTTAACTAACGGTCACAGAAAATACCATGACACAGTGTCAAAGAACCAGGGACTAGGCCAAACGAGCAACAACTTCTCATCTCCAACAAACTGATGATGTAAAATCTTCCAGCAGACTCAAAACCCAAAAACCAGCTATACCTGAAAGATACCTCAGAGAAGTAATCATCTAAGGGTCCTAAATACTACCAATAAAGCAACCCACCATAGGCAACCTACAAGCATCACCCAAGGACTTAAAGTAAAAAAAGAGAGAAAATAAAATGAGAAGACACTAAAGCAAAATGCAACCCCAGACATCCAGTTCGCCAAAGGCAAATCCAAGGGGCAATGAGGTGAGACATTTGAAAGTACCCAACCAGGTCTCTCTGAAGTGGTAACAACAAAGCAATTGAATGAGGCTCTGGAAAAAATGAAATCAGAAATAATCTCTCAATCCCAGCACTTGGGGGGCTGAGGTAGGAGGAACATTGTGAGTTTGAGGCCGGCTTGGGCTACATAGTGTGACCCTGCCTCAAAAAACTAAGGCTGGAGGTTTAGCTCAGTGGCTTAAGTGCCTGTCTGGCAGGCGCGAGGTTGTGAGTTTGATCCCCAGTGCCGCACAAAGAAAAAAAAAATCTCTCAGATAATTATGGAGGTTACCAAAATACACACCATGCTTAGTGATGTGAGAGAAGACACAGATTAAAAAAAATAGATGAGGAGCCGGCCATGGTGGCGCACACCTTTAATCCCAGCACTCAGGAGGCTGAGGCAGGAGGATCATTGTGAGTTCAAGACCAGCCTGGGCTACAAAGTGAGTTTAAGACAAGCCTGAATTGCACAGTGAGGTCCTATTTCAAAAAATAGGGCCAGGGATTTAGCTCAGTGGCATGCCTGTCTGGCAGGCACGAAGTTGTGAGTTTGATCCCTGGTACAGGAAAAAAAAAAAAAAAGGGCAGATTCAAGCAGATATCCAGGAGAATAAAAACTCCATTGAAAGTATTTGAAGCAGATTAGGCCAATGTGAGGGCAGGATCTCAGATACTGAAGACAGGCTTGCAGTTAGCAACCAGGAAAAGAAAGATTTCTCAAAGCTAGCAAGGGAACACGAGAAATCACTCCAGCAGCTGCGAGACGAGACAAAGAAGAATAACTGAAGATTAACTGGAGTCAATGAACAAGAAAGAGATGCCACAAATGACATTAAAGACATGTCCACAGACATCATGACAGAAAACTTTCCTGGTAGAGAAAAAGAATTTGACATGCAGATAAGTGAGGCATATACACCTCCAATTAGCAATAATTAAAAAAATCTACTTTCAGGCATATCATAGCCAAGATTCCAGACACTCAACACAAGAATAAAATCCTAAAAGCTGTTAGAGAAAATAAATAAATCACCTATAAAGGAAAACCCATCAGAATTACAGCTGATTTCTCAGCACAAACTCTCAAGTCAAGGAGAGCTTGGAGTGAAGTACTCCAAGTTCTAAAGGAAAACAACCTCCAACCCATATTGATGTACCCCACAAAACTATCTTTCAAAATAGATGGGGAAATAAGATACTTCCATGACAAAGAACATCTGAGGAAATTTATGACCACCAAACCAGGACTCCAAAATGTCCTGAAGGACATTCTATTTATTTATTTATTTATTTATTTTTGCTGCACCAGGGATTGAACTCACAAGCTAGCGCCTGCCAGACAGGTGCTTAAGCCACTGAGCCGAACTCCCAGCCCTGGTTTTTGAGACAGGGTCGCACTATGTAGCTCAGGCCGGCCTTGCACTTGCATTGTAGCCCAAGCTGGCCTCAAACTCACAATGTTCCCCGTACCTCAGCCTCCCGAGTGCTGGGATTATCTGAAGGACATTCTAGAAAGAGATAATAAGGACTGCAGCTCCATGAACTCCAACAGAAGGAATCCACCAGGAAAGGCAAACAGTTAGAAGGAAGGAAAAACTAAAACAGGGGGGAACCATGGCAGGAAAATAGCATTACAAGGATAAGTCAGTATATATCTGTTTTAACTATCAATGTTAATAGTCTTAATTCACCAGTCAAAAGACACAGACTGGCAGAATGGATCAAGAAGCAAGATCTAACAAATATGCTGCATAAAGAAACACATTTAATTCAAATAGAAACTCATAGACTGAAAGTCAAAGGATGGAAAACAATATGCCATGTAACAGGAACCCAGAAAAAAGCAGGGGTTGCTATTCTATTTGCAGATAAAGTCAATTTCAAGCCGACTGATCAAGAGAGATAAAGAAGGTCACTATATCCTCGTAAAGGGAACAATCCAAGAGGAAAATATAACAATCATAAATATATATATACTTATATATATTTTATTTTTGAGGCAGGGTCTCGCCATGCAGTTCAGGCTGGCCTTGAGCTCCCTTTGTAGCCCAGGCTGGTCTACCTGCAACAATCCTCCTGCCTCAGCCTCCCGAGTATTGGGTTTACAGGTGTGTGCCACCAGGCCCAGCTAATCATAAATATATATGTAATAAACATCAGTGAACCCAACTACATAAAATAATTACTAATGGACATGAAAAATCAAATAAACCCTAATAACTGTAGCAGGAGACCTCAAGACCTCACTGTCACAAAAAGACAGATCAACTGGTCAAAAAAATCAATGATGAAATATTAGAACTAGATCAAACTTTTGAACAAATGGAAAACAGAGCAAGTGTATGTAAACAACTTAATGTTGAACCTCAAACTTCTAGAAAAAGAAGAACAGATTAAACCAAAAGCTCATACGAGGGAGGAAATTATAAAGATCCAAGCAGAAATTAACACACTGGAGACTAAAAAAACACTACAAAGAATCAATGAATTGAAGAGTTAGTTCTTTGAAAGATTAAATAAAATTGACAAGCCCTTAGCCAACCTTATAAAAAAAGGAAAGAAAAGACTCAAATCCACACAATTAGGAATGAAAAGGGCAAAATCACAACAGACCCTGTAGAAATCCAGAAAATCATCTATATCTACTTTCAAAATTGGGTTTTTTTCTTTTTTATGTGGCATGGGGGATCAAACTCACACCCTCATGCCTCAGTGGTGCTTAAGTCACTGAGCCAAACTCCCAGCCCTAGTGTTTTGAGACAGGGTCTCACTATGTAGTTCAGGCCAGGCTTGCTCACATTGTAGTCCAAGCTGGCCTCAAACTCACAATGCTGCTCCTACCTCAGCCTCCCGAGTGCTGGGATTAAAGGTGTGCACTACACGCCCGGCTTCTATAAGACATTTAGAGAAGATCCAACACCACTGTTCTTCAAACTCTTTAATGAAACTGAAAGGGAAGCAATACTCCCAAAGTCATTCCTGGAAGAAAGCATTACTCTGATTCCAAAACCAGAGAAGGACCCAACTAAGAAAGAGAATTACAGGCCAATCTCCCTAATGAACACTGTATTGGGTGATATACTATGTCCCCCCAAGTCCTCATACACTTTTGATGGGGCTGAATCTGGCACTTGTTATTGATTTGTTGTGTAGCACCAGGATTGGTGATGTGAGTGCTGCACCCGCCCAGGGGTGGAGCTGAGATACAGCGTAAGGGAAGGCGGGTCTTCCTCTTCCGCGCTTCTGTGCTTCCATCTGCTCTCTCTCTTGCCAGTCTGCCACGTGCTTGCTGCTTGCGGCCACTATGAACGGCAGCTCCACCACACCATGCTGCCTTGGAGCTGACTAAGTATGGACTGAAACTCGCGAGAAACTGTAAGAAATAAACCTTTCCTTCCCTAATTTTGGGCCTCAGGCATTCTGTCTCGACAATGAGTAAAAAGTAACTAAGACAAACCCTGATGCAAAAATCCTCAATAAGATGCTGGCAAACAGACTCCAGCAAATTGTCAAAAACCCTGTACACATAATCAAGTGGGATTCATCCCAGGGATGCAGGGATGGTTTAACATACGTAAATCCATAAATGTAATACATCATATTAACAGAGCCAAGGACAAAAACCATATGATCATCTCAATAGATGCAGAAATAGTTTTTTTGCAAAGTCCAGCACCCATTCATGATAAAAGTCCTACAAAAAATTATAATAGATGGTCTTTATCTCAATCTGATAAAAGCCATCTATGACAAACCAACAGCCAACATCATACTAAATGGACAAAAACTGAAAGCTTTCACTCTAAAATCAGGAACAAAGCTGGGCATGGTGGCGCACACCTTTAATCCCAGCACTAGGGAGGCTGAGGTAGGAGGAGCATTGTGAGTTCGAGGCCGGGTTGGGCTACAACGCAAGCCCAAGGCTGGCCTGAGTTACACAGGCCTCAAAAAAGCAGGGCTGGGAGTTTGGCTCAGTGACTTAAGCACCTGTCTGAGTGGCGCAAGGTTGTGAGTTCAATTCCCGGTGCCACAAAAAAAAAAAAAAATAAATAAAATAAATAAATAAAATAAAATAAAATCAGGAATAAGACAAGGATGTCCATTGTTTCCACTCTTATTTAACATAGTCCTGGAAATTTTAGCCAGAGCAATTAGACAAGAGAAAGAAATAAAAGGAATAAAGACAGGAAAGGAAGCAGTTAAACATCATTATTTGCAGATGGCATGATATGCTATTTAGAAGATCCCAAAAATTCCACCAAAAGGCTTCTAGATTTAATAAGCAGATTTAAAAAGGTAGCTGGTTACAAAGTCAGTACTCAAAAATCAATAGCCTTCTTGTGCTAGAATTATAAACTCACTGAGAGAGAAATAGGGGAAAGAATACCTTTTACAATAGCATCCAAAAAAAATGAAATACTTAGGAATCAATTTAACAAAGATGTAAAAGACCTCTATATTGAAAACTATAGTACTCTGAAAAAAGGAGATTGAAGAGAATATTAGAAAATGGAGAGATATACTGTACTCTTGGTAGGAAAAAGCAATATAGTGAAAATGGCCATACTTCCAAAATTGTTATACAGATTCAATGCAATCCCAATCAAAATTCTAATAGCATATCTCACAAAATTAGAGAAAACAATCCTAAAATTCATCTGGAACCAGAAGAGACCTAGAATAGCAAAGGCAATCCTGGGCAACAAAGACAAGACAGGGGGCATCACAATTCCTGGCTTGAAATTATACTATAAAGTTGCTGTGATAAAAACAGTGTGGTACTGGCAAAAAACAGACCTGAAGATCAATGGAACAGATCAGAAGATGCAGAAACAACTGCAGAAACACTAAGTTTCTTTGACAAAAGTGCCAAACACATTCACAAGAAGAAAGATAGCCTCTTTAATATATGGCGTTGGAAAAACTGGCTCTACACATGCCAAAGATTAAAACTGGACCCACATCTTTCACCATGTACTAAGCTAAAATCAGAATGGATCAAAGATCTTAATATTAAAACTCAAACATTAAATCTGCTGGAAGATAGAGCAGGTAAAACTCTTGAAGACATTGGTGTGGGCAAAGACTTTATGAACAAAACCCAGACTGCATGGGAAGTATTGCAAAAAATCAACAATTGGGATCTCACCCTACTGAAAAGTTTTTGCACAGCAAGAGAAACCACTAACACAGTAAAGAGACAACACACAATGTGGGAGAAAATGTTCGTGAGCTGCCCCTCAGACAAAGAACTACTACTGAGAACATATAAAGAACTAAAAAAAAAAAAAAATCAGTCCTCCTCGATTTAAAGACCCAATCCAAAAATGGGCATCTGAGATGAACACACACTTTTCAGATGAAGAAGTACAAACAGCAAATAAATATGTGAAAAAATGTTCAACATCACTGGTCATTGGAGAGATACAAATTAAAACAATACTGAGATTCCACCTCACACCAGAAAGAATGGCTAGTATCAAAAAATCAACCAATAATGAATGCTGGAGGGATTACAGGGAAAAAGAAACCCTCCTCCACTGTTGGTGGGAGTGCAGGCTGGTGCAATCACTGTGGTAGTCAATGTGGAAATTCCTCAAAAAACTAGGATCGGAGGTCCCATTCAACCCAGCTATTCCCGTTCTGTGTATCTTCCCAAAAGAATTAAAAGTATCATATCACAGTGATATATGTGCACCCATTTTTATAGCTGTGCAGTTCATAATAGCCAGAGCTTGGAAACAACTTAAATACCCATCGACTGAGGGATGGATAAAATAGATGTGGTATTTTTATACAGTGGAGTACTACTCAGTCATAAAGAAGGCTAAACAGGAGAATTTCATAACTAAATGGATGCGTGCACCTTGAAAACACACTGACTAGTGAAATAAATAAACCACACATGTAAATAAAGTATTGTCTCATTAGTGTGAGAAATTGAAAGAAACAATCTTTTGAGTTCTTTGTATAATCTATACTTTTTTACAAATCCATTTTATCTCAAGGAGCGTGTATGTATATGCACGTAAAAAATGTGTATGTGTATGCATGTAAAAAATGTGTATGTATATGCATATAAAAATGGTTAAGATAGTTATAGTACTGATTTCTCTGAGTTCACTGAAGAGAAAGATTTGTGCTGGTATTGTTTGGACAATTGAATGCCAATGTCTTGTGCTCTGGGTGAATAACTGGGGATGATAATGCACGATGTATGTACCATTGTTGCCCCCTGATTGACATGTTTTGAAATTTTACTTTAGTTTTTTTTATTCTTTCTTTTTGTTTTTCTCCTTGAGATAAAATGAATTTGTAAAAAAGTATAGATTATACAAAGAACTCAAAAGACTACAGTCCCCCATAGGATCCCAACAGAACGGACAAGTGAAATGAACAAATGCTTCACAGGAGTGAAGGTCACCAGCAAATACATGAAGATGTGCTCAGCATCACTGGCCATTAGAGATACCTAAATTAAAAATGACTCAGAGCCAGGCGTGGTGGCACATGCCTTTAATCCCAGCACTCTGGAGGCCGAGGTAGGAGGAGCGTTGTGAGTTTGAGGCCGGCTTGGGCTACAACACAAGCACAAGGCTGGCCTGAGCTACATAGTGAGACCCTGCCTCAAAAAACCAGGGCTGGGAGTTCGGCTCAGTGGCTTAAGCACCTGCCCTGGCAGGTGCGAGGTTGTGAGTTCAATCCCTGGTGCCGCAAAAAAAAAAAAAAAAAAAAAAAAGACTCAGGTTCCGCCTTACCCCAGAAAGAACGGCCTTCATCAGGAAGTTAAATGATAACAAATGCTGGGGAGGCTGGGATGGAAAAGGAATTATTCTGCATTGTTGGTGAAAATGTAAACTAATGCAACCACTGTGGAAGGCAGTATGGAGATTCTTCAAAAAATGAAAGCTAGAATCCATTTGACTCAGCTATTTCCCTTTTAGGGTTCTTCCCAAAAGAGTTGAAGACATCGTATTAGGGTGAACCATCACGCCCATGTTTCTAGCACACAGTTCATGACAGCTAAATCCTGGAAGCCGCGGTGTAACCATCGCTGGATGAATGGATAAGGGAAACGCAGTGTTCACACACAACACAGCACTACCCTGCTGTGAGGAAGGACGCACCTGAGTCAGCTGTGGGGAACAGATGCACCCTGACGCCATAACGTTAAGCGGAATATACACTATCAGTCACACAGCTTAACTATATTGCATGGGTTCTCTTATATGAAAAACCCAAAGTATAGATAATTTAAAGGACAAAGTAAAAGATAACAGGAAAGAGGGAAATAGCTCTTTCGCAAATGGGAATGGAATCTAGACATGGAAGGGGTCAGGGAAGGCTGAGGAAGAAGTAAAAAGAATTAAAATGTGTTAGATACATGTGCGACTCCCCACAGTGGACGTCATCACTGCGTGCTGATGAAGACGTCAGTGCGGGCAGTGAGTGCCTATGGCGGCTCCAGTTAAACTTTCCATTAAGACAAATCCACCGCCTTCCGGGCTGATGCAGGATGCCTGGGCCACCTGGGAAGACACTGCATCCTATGAGGAGAAAGCATCTACGGTTTTTCAAAGCCAAAGGATTTTTAAAAACCCGGACCTGGGTGTGGTGACCCGCTCCTGGAATCCCAGCACTCAGTACCTGAGGCAGGAGGATCACCACAAGTTCCAAGTCAGCCTGCCTGGTCTGGAGTTCAAGGCTGTATGAGTTTAAGACCAGTCACAAGACTGTCTCCAATAAATAAATAAATGGATTTAGAAAGCCTAAGCAAGCTGTGTGTGGTGGCGCAGGCTTCTAATTCCAGCACTTGGGTAGCTGAGACGGGATCACCCCCAGTGTGAGGCCAACCTGGACTACATATTGAGTTTAAGGCCAGTTTGAGCTACATAGTGAAAGCCTGTCTCAAATTTAAAAAAAAGAAGCAAAGAAAGCCCAAGCAATGGTTCCGGCTCATCTTTCTGACAGGCTGGGCCTTGCCTGGCTCCTCTCCTCTAACAACTCTCTGCGGTCTCTAACGTTTCTGCCCTGGGGCACCTCTCAGATTTTCCTCCCCTCCTCCTCCCTGTCCAGTCCTTCTGGTGCTGATGGTGGATGAACCCAGGGCCTCTGCACTGAGCTTCCCCCCTCCTTTCTTTCCTTTCCTTTTTTTTTTTTTTTTTTTTTTTTTTGGTACCAGGGATCGAACTCACAACTTCACGCCTGCCAGGCAGGCACGTGCGCCACAGAGCTAAATTTTTTGAGACAGGGTCTCACTATGCAGTTCAGGCTGGCCTTGAACTCACTTTGTAGCCTGGGCTGGTCTTGAACTCACAACGATCCTCCTGCCTCAGTCTCCCGAGTGCTGGGATTAAAAGTATGAGCCACCACGCCTGGTTGTTTTGTTTTTTTGAGACAGGGTCTTGCTATATAGTACAGGATAATCTTGAACCCATTGTGTAGCCCAGGTTAGCATTGAACTCCTGGTGATCCTCCTGCCTCAGCCTCCAAAATGCTGGGAATTACAGCCATTCACCACATGCCCGACATGTTTTTTTTTTTTTTTTTTTTTTTTTTTTCCGGCATCGGGGATCAAACTCACAACCTCGCGCCTGCCAGACAGGTGCTTAAGCTGCTGAGCCAAACTCCCGGCCCTGATTTTTTTTGAGGCAGGGTCGCACTATGTAGCTCAGGCAGGCCTTGCGCTCGCGCTGTAGCCCAAGCGGGCCTCGAACTCACAACGCTCCGCCTACCTCAGCCTCCCGAGTGCTGGGATTAAAGGCGTGCGCCACCACGCCAGGCTCCGACTTCTGTTTTATATTCCTAGAAAATGCGACCTTACTGTGCCCTCCCCGGAAACTACAGTGTCCTCAACTCCCTCCCCAGTCCCAGTCCTGGAGACGAACGGTCCTGGCAGCCTGGGGTGCCTTCCTTCTGGATGACAAGCACAGGACCCTTCCTCTCTCCATGATTTTGACCTTTCCTCCTCTGTAGCCTTCAGAGAACTTCAGCTAGTACTTCGGCGGGCTTCCCCCATTCCTGGCAAACAAACCAGTAAATGCGCGCTCAGTGCAACTGAAGGCGCTGACAGTGATAAGCATAACCACCAGGGGGCGCCCGCGCCTAAGAAGAGGCTGAGCGGGGACCCCTTGGGAGCCGCTCAGGGTTTTGCGGGCCTTCTAGGGCAGCAAGTGTGATAAGCACTCAAGCCAGGGGAGGCTACCTACGCAGGGAGCTGCTCCCCCGCTGGATTCTCTTCTCTCTTCCTGACCACTGTGAGCCACTCTGATGCAGCAGCCTAAAGTGGAAGGCGTCCTCGGGACCGGTTCTCAAATGGAGCCAGGCACAGCCCAGATCAGCTTTCTAGTGCTGACTCCACCCACAGCTCCCGCAGGCCAGGCCCGGGGGCTCATCCCCCCTCCGACCCCCACCGACTCCGGCTTTCCCACCCTCCTCCCCTGGTTTGCACAGTACCAGTTCTGACCTTTCTCCCGTGGCCCCGGCTCGGGGGCTTCCCAGTCCCCAGCACTGCTCCAGCCAGCCTGGCTCTTCCTCCGACCCACCTGCCTTCCTTCCATCAGTTTCAGGTCTGCGTCACTCAGTCTGGCCTCGGGAAACTGGGAGGAAAGCCGGAAAACCTCTAAAGCCAGATGCACAGCCCCTTCTTTTCACGTGGCCACAGCCACTGGTCACACCCTGCATCCATGCTAGTAACCGGGCCAAGGCGGGTGCAGTCACCAGCTAATCACAGAATCAAAGACTGGCTGGGCCTAAGACCAGAAAGGGAGACAGGGCCCAGTGCAGTCCTCAGAGCTGTAATTCCAGCTCAACATAACACACGGCGTGGAGGAGACCGGAGGATCACATATTCAAACTCAGCCTGCCCATGCCACTCAGTAATTTAGCAACAGCATCTCAAAATAAGAAAAAAAAAAAAAAAAAAAGAGCTGAAGATGTCGCCAGTGCACATTCCCTCGGTTCAATCCTCAGTACCAAAAATAATTTAAAGAACCTTTGGGAATGTAGGTTAGATTTGAGAAAGCATAAATAAAGCCACTCTAACAGTCTCTGACAGGTGGCCCAGGGCCAGGCTGAAGGCCAGGTCAGGGTATGGAAGACTAAATTATCCTTTGTCCAATTTCTTGCAGGTCACATGTGGAAACAGTGGGGCTCTGACCTCTGACCCTTGCAGTCTGAAGTCCCCAGGCAGGTGACGGGCTGATCCTAGGCAGGAGGACAGGAGCCCTCCAAGAGGTGCGCCTGACCTCTGCAGCCTGAGGTTCACACAGAGGCACGGCTCACTGCTGCATAGCATGCTAAGGAAAGGTTTGACCCAACTTCCTTATGCCCCAGGGGCCCACTCAGGGTAACTTCTGCTCCAGGTACAGAAGAGGTCCAAGCCAAGTCTCAGGCTGAGAAAAAGCAACCACAGTTCAGTAGGACTTGCTTCTTGGTTTTGGTACCCCCAGCTTCCCACTGAGGAGACACGATGGGTCCAGCCTCCAGACAAGGGCCTGGAGGGCAAGCTGAGGAGGGGTTGCGTCCCCAGCCCAGTGCTCTGGAAGGAGCAGTGGCTTAAAAGCTAGTAGCCTAACTTCAGGCACTAGTTGGCAGCCTTGCTCCAGGGCCAGAACAAGGACAACCCTGTTAGGAGCAGTTGAAGCTGGAAATTGACCTAGGGCAGGACCCATACATGACCCTACCAAAATAACAAAGAGCACCCCCTGGGTCACCACCTGAAAAAGTTGCTACTGCCCAGAAAAACACCAACCTGCTAGACAATCCAAGCAATGGGTTGCTAGGCAGAGGGGCTGAAATTGAGGTCATCCTTCCTGGTATATGAATAAATATAAAGCATTGGTTGAGCAGTACCTTTCCTCCCATCAGGAGAGTCAGGTCTCCCCCTGACCCCAGCTTTTATTTTTCTCATCCTCTCACAGTCCTTCACCCCAAGAACCTCAGGAGCCGCATGGGTCGTGGCATATGGCACCCAAACACGGACTGGGTCAGAGATTGAGGGCGAGGGGACACTTCTCATGTACACACAACTAGTGGGAGAAGTGAATTGGTGTAGGTCAGTGGTCATCACTGGAGTGTATTGATAGTGGCTTCATCAGGTGTAAAGCGTGGGGCATTGAAACTCCCTTATTCTCTAGGGTCAGTTATAAACAGACCCATGAGAAACCCCTTCCCCAGAAAAAGAAAAAAAAGGAAAAAAAAGACTTTGGCTTGAGAGAAGCCTGAGACAAATAGGCTTAAGAGAATTCAAAGGGAAAATTGGCTTACAAGAAACCAGAGGGAAAGAAATGTGTCGCTTTTACCAGGTGTTAGATATGGGGCAAGTACATTCTAAAGAATCACAAAGGTATATGGAACTGTTGGTTGTGTGCATGATTCTAGTATTTACACTTTTGTGGAGGATTTGGATTAGACAGGGTCTTAATAATCATAAGCTTCTTGGGACAACAACTAACCTGTAAAACTTCTAAAAAGTCAATAATTGGCTTTCACGAGCTGGTAATAGGCTGGCTCCAGCATATCACTCACTGCGGCTTTGTAGTGAGTCTTAGCATCTGGTAGTGTAAACTCTCAAGTTCCATTGCTTTTCAAAATTGTTTACTTCAGGGGTACTTGTTTCAAATTCGTGATTAGTGTAACTCTACATTTATTTAGGTCTTTTTGCTTTCTTGTATCAATTTGTTTTCACTACACTGACACTACACTGAATTGCTAAATTTCTTGAGTTTGTTTCCAGAAGAAAGAATTGTAAATTTACATACTTCAGAGGAAATGGGAAAACAGTTTAGAATAAGATTAGGTTAAAAAAAAAAACAAAAACCAACACAGATCTAGCTGGACCTCTACAGATTTTAAAGCGTTATTTAACAGGGAGAAACTGCTGCTTTCTGCTTCCCTCACTACTTCTCACAGGCCCCAAGCAGGAGCAGGAATGGAAGAGCCCACCCAGCCTGGAGCTTGGCCCAGACAAGGGAGCTAAAGCAACAATGTTGCTTGTTTCAGCTCCAAGCTGAAATCAAGGTTATGGTGCAATCTACTCAAAACATGGTTCAGCTGGGGGTGGTGGTTGTGCACGCCTTTAATCCCAGCACTGGGGAGGCTGAGGTAGGTGGAGCATCTGTGAGTTCAAGGCAGGCTTGGGCTGCAACGTGAGCGCAAGGCCAACCTGAGCTACATAGTGCGACCCTGCCTCAAAAACTAGGGCCAGGAGTTTGGCTCAGTGACTTAAGTACCTGTTTGACAGGTGCAAGATTGTGAGTTCAATTCCCAGTGCAAAAAAAAAAAGCAAACAAAAAAAAAACATGGTTCAAATATCCCCAGATTCTTGTATTGCTTCATTGATTATTCTTCTCTTGACAAAAATTGGAAAATCTGTAAATAAATAAGGGGTATCTAAGGGTTTTGGATCTTTTTTTTTTTTTTTTTTTTTTTTTTGCGGCACCAAGGATTGAACTCACAACCTCGCGCCTGCCAGGGTAGGCGCTTAAGGCACTGAGCCAAACTCCCGGCCCGGGTTTTGGATCTTCTGATACTTACTGGGTTCAACAGACTAGGGAGGATCACCCTGAGATAATATTGATAATTTAAAAGCATTTAAAGGGCTTTTAGACACAGGAACAAATGCTTCAGTTGTTGCCCAGCACCGTTGGCCTGTGGCATGGCCTCTGGATGTGACAACTACCATCTACAGGTGTGAGCAATGTTCTCACCCTAGTAAAAGTGCTAAACTGATTTAACCTGGAGGGATACAAAGAGTGCCTTTGCTACCACATGAATGACTTGCTTTTGAGTTACAAATTTATGACCAATTTAGAATAGTAGCCACAAAGGTGTGGAGATGTCCTTCAGTGGGTCAGAGAGACATCCCAAAATTTGATTTCTAGTCATCAGGGTCTAAAACCATTTCAGAATTTTGCCTTTAAAATTATATATATATGTGTGTGTGTGTGTGTGTAGTGTAAGGCACAGAGAACTTCCTGGGGCGGGCTGGCCTGGCTTGTGAGGCGGGACCTATGCCGCAGAATTAGGGTTTGCAGCCCTGCCTCCGTGTGCTGAGGAGTAAACTCTGCCGGTGCTACTAAGCCTTTCAATGGTCAGCCCACCTGCAGCACTGAAGCACTGGGCCTGGGGCTGGGAAGGCAGGACATGGTTCAGGAGAAGTGGGACACAGCTCAAGCTATGGTTTTTCCCATTGTGTGCTTACACGCTTTATGCATCGAAAGTTTACAGCGCACCATTGCTCGAGTTCCCAACAACAGCAGAGCCTCCAGGCCAGAGCAGTAGCACAACCCGTGTGTCATGACGGCAAGACAGAGCCCAAGGTGCCTAAAGACAAAATGCAGTTTTTTCTCTATACCTTACCATAAAAATTCCTTATAATCTTCAAGTTTAAAAATAGGTAAACGTGCTCACAATCTAAATTTCAAAAAATTAAGGGGACAGTTCACCTCATAATAGATTTCACTTGGCAGTATATACCATTTAAAATTTTAAATTCTAATAAAGATGAAACTACTGCAGCAGAAAGATAATGCAATCAAATAAAGGCTAAGAAGAGTCCTTTGGAAAGATCTTCAAATTGGACAATCAAAGCACACAGTCCAGTGCTAAGTTGGGGTCGAGGGTATGCTCTTATTTTTCCAGGAACTACTAAATGGCCTCTCTGTGTGCTGTCTGACTGTATCATGAATCTAAACCCAGAGAAGGAATTGCATCCACCTCTCAAGAAGCGGATGCTCAGTCCTATAACAGTGATGCCTCGGGGACCACATCACAGCCGACAGAAAAGGATGAAGCAGAACCAACCTTAATTGACCCAGGATGCCCAGAAGATGGTAACCAAAAATAAAACCAGAGGTCTAAACAGATGATAAGACTGTAAGCTAAGTCCTATGATAAAAATATATGTTTATTATAGATTTTGTCCTTTCCAAATTCTTTTAAGAGATCTCTGGTAATTGACCTACAATAAATTGGACTAGTCTCTTTATAATTACAAATTCTACAATAAATTGGACTAGTCTCTTTATAATTACAAATTCTACAAATTCTTTATAATTACAAATTCTTTATAATTACAAATTAAAGGTGGCGCATGCCTTTAATCCCAGCACTCGGGAGGCTGAGGTAGGAGTTGTGAGTTCGAGGCCAGCTTGGGCTACAACGCGAGTGCAAGGCTGGCCTGAGCTACATAGTGTGATCCTGCCTCAAAAAAAAAAAAAAAAAAAAAAAAAAAAAAAAAACAGGGCCAGGAGTTCAGCTCATCAGCTTAAGCGCCTGCCTGGCAGGTACAAGGCTGTGAGTTCGATCCCTGGTGCCACAAAAAAAAAATAAAATAAAATAAAAAAACATATATATACATATATATGTATATATATGTATATATATATTTATATTAGCATAATTCAATTTGGCTAAAATATATTTGAGTGCACTCTGTGTAAGATGTTTGTCAGTCTGTCTGTGTATATTTGTCCAGTCTGTTAAAATGTTGTTGGGAGTCAGCTGAGCTAGTTCACACCTGTGGAGTTGCAAGCACAAGGACCCACACAGGAGTGCCCAAGTGGCACGGAGTGCCTAAGAAATGCCCTGAGGGCATGGGGTGCTGGCGGTGACAGGTGTTCCAACCCCGAGGACAGGGGTAGTAAGAAGTGAGCTAGTTCAGCAAAGGGGCATGAAATAGCCCCTGGGAACTTAAGAGAGTTCTTGCAGACACTGACAACTCTGTACTTGTTTCTATGTCTGTTCAAATCTGTACAGATTGTCTGCCCATGTTTGTCCGTTTGTCCATTCTCGAAACAGTTGTTCCTTTTATTTTGAGCTCAACAATTCTTTCTCTGTTTTTACGTTTCTGGATCATTTAATCAAAGTTTAATTTGGGTAATAGACTTAAAAAGCATGCTTCCACCTGGGTTGCCAGTTAATCAAAATGTTGCTAAAATCAGTTGTGTAAAAGTAATGTACATTGCTGTTTATCATAACTTGAGAGTCTCTCATTGTTCAAAAATAATACATTAAATGTTATAATTGGGTTTTTCATAAGTCATCAAAAAATTATTAAGATGAGTAAACAAAATCTGTTGGGGGGGGATTACTGGACAGGACACCATTTGATAAATAAAAAAAGCAGCTGCCTGGCAACATTTTTAACCAGTTCTTGTTCATTGATTGGAGGCCTCAGTGATCTCCATAACCTTATGGGAGGCACCCCAACTAAAGTTTTATAATATATTATTGTAATATGTTCACATTGGTCATTGTCAAAAGAAATAATACAATAAGGTTTTTGATTTAAATATACCCATAGAAAGGATTCCATGCAGCTATGATAGATTAACTTCACGGTATATTTATGTATTCATGTCTCCAGATGTACAGGTCTTAAAAATGTAAAACAGATTTACAAACTTTTGTCTCAGATTCAGACCTCTGCCTTTAACAAAAACTTGTGAGATGTACATCCCACTAAAGGTCAACAAGTTAGGTAAAAGCTTTTATGTATTACATAGGGATGATTGACCAAAAAGAGGGTAACTTGTGTTAACAAATGTAAATTCAAGTGTGTTAAAAAATGTCATCATGATTGTCATGTTATAACATTAGGCATGGTTTTGATTTCTAATTTTCTGTGTAAAATATGTAACTGTTAACATTCTACAGGTATTCAAATGTTAAAACATCATGGTTGTTAAAAAGGTTCTATTTTATGTTCTAAGATGTTTAATATTTAGATAAGATGATAATGCCTCTACTACACTGTATTGGTATCAGTCTTTTCTTCTGGATGTTCAACAACTGAGCTTTAGAGACCAACAATTGGAGAGACAGATGGGCTAAGACGATAGCCAATATTTTGAACCTAGCCCTCCAAGGTCAATGAGGACCCAGGACATTAGAGAACCTCTGCTGTGACACCCAATACTCAGTGAATCCCTGGTCTTCTGATCAAGGAGACTATGAGACCACAGAGGAAAGTGATCATCCATGTGTGGTGTGCCTAAGGAGAGTCACCAGGAGAAAAAATCTCCCAGGCTTTCACAGAAAGCAACTTGGCCAAGCAACAGCAGTGACTCATCCAACTGGCTGACACTGACAAGAACTAAGAGGTGCTACGTAGAGTTCCAAGGTATTTCCTGAGGAGACTTAACTGACCTTGATAAATAACCAAAAACTGATTGTTTTTAAAACAGGTTTCACCTTAACTTGGTCTTGAATATCCTGCACAAAACATACAACTACTAGAAGTATATAAAACAATGCTAAAGTAATATGTTATAAAAGAAACTCAAATCACTAACATCTTCTGACAATTGCCAGCTACACTGGTAGCTGACTAGTTATGGATTAATGGAGTGCACAGGGTTTAAACTGCGGAAAGCAGGGACTTAAAATCTTTGGACTGCACTTAAAATAAAAAGATCTTCAGAGCTCCCCAACACAGCTCCTTCAGCTTCAACTGACCACCCATCCTGTACAACAACAAAACAAAAGAGATGGATATGTTGGGAGCCATGGAAGCTGGAAATTGACCTAGGGCAGGACCCATACATGACCCTACCAAAGTAACAAAGAGCACCCCCTGGGTCACCACCTGAAAAAGCTGCTACAGCCCAGAAAAACACCAATTTGCTAGACAATCCAAGCAATGCGTTGCTAAGCAGAGGGGCTGAAATTGACATCATCCTTCCCGGTATAAAAATAAATATAAAGCATTGGTTGAGCAGTACCTTTCCTTCCAACAGGAGAGTAAGGGTTCCACCTGACCCCAGCTTTTATTTTTCTCATCGTCTTGTGGTCCTTCACCCAAAGAACCTCAGGAGCTGCATGGGTCACAGCACAACCCTGCACGTGGATAAGGCCAGTTTGTCACACCCAAGACTTCAATAAGGTGCAGGAGCCGTTCCAGACCTGGCTGTTCAGACCCTGGTAGCTCCCCAAGGCTGAGGAGCTCACATCAGCCATGGCATGGGCAAGACCAGTGGTCACCCCCTTCCCCAAGAGGCTGAAGCACCGTCCCTAGTCCCCCATGAGCCTGAGTCCAGCCTCATGACTGAACAGAACCCAAGCTGCAGGTTTGGCTGAAAACAAAACTAAGTATCAATCCTTACCTTCACCCCAGCCTTGGACAAGGGGTAGCTGGGGCCCAGGACAATGTGGAGTAGCAACATCTAGGGTCTTACCCTATACTAGAACTAGGTAAAGGGCCACTTGAGTAGAAGCAGGCCCAGGGCCAAGGCCTCCTCAGAGGGGGTCCTACTGGCTAATCCAGACAAAGAGAAACCTGCACTGCATGCACTGGTTTCTTAGTGTGGGGCGTCAGAGGGAATGTAAGGTCCTCCATGCTCTGCTCCTAGCAACTCTAGTGACAAAGCTATTGGGCTCTGCAGGCCTTCCTTGAGACCAGGGGCTGCTCTAGGAACCCTGGGGGAAACAGGTGACTCTTTACTAGCCAGGGAGAGCAAGGTGTATCCAGCCTTGAGCTGGGGATGAGGCGTTCATCCAAGCCCCAGCCAACAGCCGCTCTAGCGCTGTAGAGTGAGGCTGTTCAAATGCAGAGCTGCTGCTTTCTAGGTGACTCACTTGGCCAGGTCCCTTAGTCTCTGAAGAGCTCTACTTCCTCATCTGGAAAATGGTGACATTGGCACTTTTTCCCTGGGCTCGAAGGAGCATTAGACGAGGGATTATATAAAGACCCGAGTGACTGGCACATAACAGATGCTCCTAAGTGTTAATTTTATGACTGGAAGTGGCTGCTTTAACCAAAGATCCAAATTCAACCACTCCATGATTCACAACCCTCTGAGACCTTCAGCTGTTCAAAACCACAAAAATGGTAAGCATATTTGATATTTATACATATTTCAAAAATCATCCCAGAAGAGAGAAGGGAACTGCACACACAGGTCCCACCCCGGCCCCCTCCAACTCCTGGGCACTCTTCCCTGGTCACCGAGTCCTACAAGTGACTTCCCACGTCAGTCACACAGGGGACCTGTCCAGAGGGTGCCCAGGCCTCCAGGGCTGGCTACTCTGCTGCCTGCAGTGCAGTCCCAGGTCCCCGAGGTGGAGTGGGAGGTGGAGGGCCTATGTCCCACAAGATGTCCTCATACAGGCTCAGGACTGGGCCTGAGGGCCGTCCTTGAGCCCCCGTCTGCTCCAGCAAGGTTCTGAGCAAGCCCACAGTGAGAGGGGGCTCTGCCCCAGGCTCAGGGAATGGGGTGGGGGGCCCCCCCTCATCTGGAAGGTGGGGTCTCAGGAGAAGCAGGAGCTCATCTGGAGCCAGCTCCGGCGGGCACAGGCAGCAGAGAAGGGGGAGGTGAGCATCAAGCCGGCGGTGTCGGGCAAACTCGGCCAGCAGCAGTTTGAAGATCTCGCTTCGAAGCAGGGGGCTGGAGGGCCCCAGGGCCAGGCCGGCCTCCAGGGCCCGCTCCCATTCCTCCTTTTGCACCAGCTGCCCCACAGCTTGCAGCACAGCCTTGGGCCGCCTGCTGCCCAAAAGCAGCTCTATCTCCAGTGCCTCAGGTCTGCTCCCTTCTTCACCTAGGACAGCCAGGGCTCTACGGTAGAGCGGCAGCCCTGGGCCTCCAGCTCCCCAGCCTGGCCCGCCCTGCTGCTGGGCCAGCTCCACGAAGGAAGGGAGCCACCGAGGCTCCAGCTGGCACAGGCATTGGCACAGGAGCTCAAAGGCGGGCAGTACCCCATTGGGGGGTTCCTTTCCAGGTGCTGTACCCCCTAGCACCTTTTTCCACACATCAGGGGGAGCTTGGGAGCTCAGCCTGCCACTCCCATCTGGCTGGAGCTGCAGGGCATGAAGGGTGGCACCCCAGGCTGCTGAAGGAAGGGCCTGGAAAACAATGTTGAGCTGGGCAAGCTGCTCTCCTGTCAACTCAGTCCTCAATAGGCGTGCCACTTCCTGGTGGGCCAGCTCGGTCCAGACAGCCTCCTCCTCCTCTCCTGCCACCAGCTGGGCCTTCAGCTGCTCTAGGCCCTGATAATCCCGAAGCTCAACCCTTAGGGTAGTCAAGAGCATAGCTGGAGACAGGTGGCCCTGGAGAATGGAGGCAAGGGCTTGAGGTGCTTGGAACATGCTGTTGTGCCGCAGTTCCTCCGGGGTGAGCTGGGCACCTCGCAGGCTTCGCCGCTGGTAGTACCCACAGGCCTCCTCGAATACCAGGTCGGTGGCTGAAGGGAGCTCAAGGGACTGGGGGGCTTCCCAGCCCACGTGAAAAAGACCCAAGACTGAAAGCAAACGAAGGCCCCTTCGGGTCTCTAGTTCTTCCCCATCCTTCATTGCAAGGGCTGGGGGTTCTAACAAATGGACCCTGTCTGTACTGAGCACCTTCCGCTCCAACAGCCGCCCTGTGCTCATGTCCAGAAGTTCCAAGGTGGAGCCCAGCACACAGGCCAGAGTACCATTGAATGTTCCCAGGGCAGCCGAGCCCTCCAGACCTACAGGGGCCTCCTGCAGGGTGCCCACAGTTCGGGTACCACCGTGGGCCTGCACTAGGCTGACGGTGCCCCTCGAGTCCAGCAACAGCAGTCCCTGGGGAGTCGGGGCCCAGGTATGGATGGCCAATGGCTCTCCAGGGGAGAGCAACCCAGGAAAGCCTCGGAGAAGGGTTCGGAAGTCCCAGGTATCCCCTTGCTTGGGATTCAGGCTTTTACTGTAGGACAGGCCGAGGCGCGGGGCAGTCACCATCACCTTGCCCTTGCTCGGGTTCCAACTGAGCAGGATGTGGCCCGCACCAGGCCAGGTGGAGGCAGTGGGTCCCAGAAAGACGTCCTTGCGCGAGGCCAGCACGCGGAAGGGAGGGCAATGGTGCAGCAGGACGTGCGTGCGGCCCAGGCGGACACCAGCCTCGCCGCCGGGCTCCAGGCTGCGGACGCACACGCGGTGGCCGCCGGCGCCGCCCAGGCGTTCCTCGCACCACACCAGGCGGCCCCGGGGAGCTGCCGCCGCCGCCACGCGGGCCGCGCCACGCGGACACAGTTCGGTGGTGTGCAGCCGCCGCCAGGCGGGCCCCAGGTCGGCGCCCCACAGCTCCGCCAGGCCGCTCTCCCACACCAGCGCCAGAGCGGGCCGCGCCGGCCACGACAGGAAGAAGGCGTCCAGCGGCGCGGCACGCGCCTCCGGCCAGGCCCGCTCCAGGCCCGCGCCCGGTCCGCGCGCGGCCACCAGCAGCTGCGGGGCCGGCGCTCCGGGGTCGCTCAGCAGCAGCAGGTGCCGGCCGTCGGCGCTGCAGCGCACGCGGATCGCGGCGTCTCGGGCCAACAGCTCCCGGAGCCGCGCCGCGCCGCTGAAGTCGCTCAGGTCGGACAGCAGGCGCAGCGACGCGGCGCGCTTCATGGCGCCGCCCTCGTCGCGATGCCGCAGGCCAGCCTTCAGGTGCGCGGGCCCCGGGGAGCCGACAGTCGGGAGACTTCCGCCCCGAGCGGTCCACCGAGGCCCCGCCCGCGCGCCAGCTCCGCCCGCGCCGCGCTGGAGAGGCGTGGCCCCGCCAGGACACGCCCCACCCCGCCCGCTTTCTCTCGGCACGCCTGCTCCCACCCCGTCCCCAGCCCCGCCCCTTGTAACCCCGCCCCCCGCGCGCCTCCTCCCCGAGCACGGCCCTCCTGGGGCGGAGCCTCCGAGGGTGAGGCCCTTGCCTGCTGATAAGCTTCCAAATGGGCTGGGACCCGCGGTTCCCGGCCCCAAGGAACTGGGGTCTGAATCAGTACTCGGGATTCCAGCGCCGCTGAGCTCCCAGCTGAGGACATCCCTCTCGCTAGACTTCGCTTTCCTGCAAGTCTCGCTCTGGGACCCCAGTTGACTGTTACTCATCAGGGTGATATATATATATATGTATATGTTTTAATAGTCTCCCTAAATTGCTCAGGCTGGCCTCAAACCTGAGATCTTCCTGTTTCAGCCTCTCAAGTAGCTGGTATTACAGTCATAAGCCACCCTGGGTGATTTTGTTTGTATTTATTTATTTTTTCAAATCCATTTTATTCAAACATAAAAAGAAAGAAAAAGAAGAAGTAAAAAACTACAATAAAATTTCGGAGCACATCAATCAGGGGGTAACAATGTTTCAGTGGTTTTTGTTTGTTGAGTTTTTTTTTTTTTTAGTTTTTTGAGATAGGGTCTGGTTGTGTCGTCCAGGCTAATCTTGAACTCAATATGTAGTCCACATTGGTCTCAAACTCATAGTGATCCTCCTGCCTCAGCCTCCCAAGTGCTTGGACTACAGGCATGTGCACTATGCCCCCCAACTCATCAGTTTGGTTTTATTGAGCACCTATTTTATTTTATTTATTTTTTTTGTACTGGGGAGTGAACTCAGGACCTTGCGCTTGCCAGGCAGGCACTTATGCCACTGAGCTAAACCCCCGGCCCTGAGCACCTGTTTCATACCAGGCTCTGAGTAGATGCCCCTGAATAGACTAGAAAACTTCAACCTCACGGAGGTGACAATCTAGTGGAAAATAATGAAAATAATACCTAACACCCATGGCACCCCCAATAAGACAGTCCTTTTGTTACTCCGTCCCTCTTCCAGGTCAGGGCAGTGCAGCACAGAGAGGCTAATAACTTGAGCAAGGTGTTAAGGTGTTAAGCGGAGAGTGGGTTTCAGTCATACGGTGATCTGGCTGCTGGATCCCTGCACAAACCACGTCACTATATGAACAATTCGTACTGTGCGCTGCACCAACAAGTTACCACCCAGGGTAGCAGCTCATTAGGAAGAAAATGCTGCATGTTAGAGGCACAGAGTCTGCCATCTCTTCAGCAGCTCTGCAGTGTGTAAGTGGCTCCCTCCACCGCGGAGCAGGGTCTCCTGGCCTGCCTGAGCCCGCCTGTTCCGGATGACCTGCGTCCACTGTTGTCCCGTGCTCTCAGCACAGACGCACCTCCAGTCTGTCCTGTCCTGGGACCCGTTCTTTCGTTGCCTCTCCCTGCCTCCACTCCTAATGTCCTTTCCCTTTCCTTTCTCATTCCACTGCTTGCCAAGATCTTCTAAGTGTTGGTCCTTTTCCTAGAGGCCCCAGTCACTTCTTTGACATGCTGTCTCCTTCTTTGGTCTCTCTCTATGCTACATCTTCCGTCTCTCTCTCTCTCTCTCTCTCTCTCTCGGTTTTTTTTGTTGTTGTTGTTATTGTTGTTGTTGTTGGGGGAGGGATAGGGTCTCGCTATGTAGTCCAAGCTGGCCTTACTCTTGGCGATCCTCCTGCCTCAGCCTCCCAAATGCTGGGATTAGAGGCTTGCGTCATCACACCCAGATGTGCTGACTTCTCTTTACTCATGGTTTGAAACCTTACTTCTAAGACACTGGCTCCAAAATATTTATCTAGAACCTAAATATCTCTGCTGAGTTCCAGTAAAGGGCATCCAAATCCCTACTAAATATTTCTGTCGTGTTGTCTCATAGACATTTGAATCCCAACATACTCTACAGGTCATCTTCCTGTCCCAAATTACTCCTCCAGTTGCTCTAGTTGCCCTAGAATTTCTTTCACCTTTTTAAAAATCCTGTTTTATTGTTTTAGAGTAGAACCTGGCACAAAGACTTCAAAGAGTAAGTTTGCGTCGGCACATGTTATTGTGTGTAATAAATTGCATAGGAAGCTTTTGATAAAAGTAACAAAAATAGAGCTGGGGTTGGTGGTGCACACCTTTAATCCCAGCACTCTAGGAGGCTAAGGCAGGAGGATTGCGATTTTGAGCTCAGTTTGGGAAATTTAGACACTATCTCAGATTAAAAAGGGATGGGGGGCCAGGAGTTTGGCTCAGTGGCTCAAGCGCCTCTCTGGCAGGTGCGAGGTTGTGAGTTCAATCCCCGGTGC
>RJWM01028374.1:0-25653 GCA_004363535.1 Dasyprocta punctata
ATCCCTTCATCAATATTTCAATAGCTTACAATCCATAGTGCTCTTGATTTTTCTAATTTACTTTCAAGTGTTTTACATCATTTAATTATTCATAAAATTTCTTGGAAATAGCTGAGGGAATATAAATAACTTTCTGTTTATTTTTAAATAGTAAGCTCTGTAACTGGACTTACTTTTTAACCATGTATGTGTGCTCCTTTCCCTAGTGTTTAATTTAGAAAATTTTTTGGTCTTGTTTTGTTTTGAATTTTATTTTATTTTTGGTACCGGGAATTGAACTTAAGATCTCGTGCTTGCTAGGCAGGCACTGTGCAGCTGAGCTCAATTCTCAGCTATTTTGTTTTTTTAAGACAAGGTCTTGGTATGTAATGCAGGCTGTTCTTGAAATCTTTATGGAGCCCAGGCTGACCTCAAACAGCGATCTTCCTGCCTCAGCCTCCTGAGTGCTGAGATTACAGGTGTGTGCCACCAGACCTGGCAGCAAATTATTATTATTATTATTATTATTATTATTATTAGGTTTTTTTTTTTTTTTTAATTTTGCGGCACTGGGGATCAAACTCACAGCCTCATGCCTGCCAGACAGGTGCTTAAGCCACTGAGCCAAACTCCCGGCCCTCAAATTATTATTTTTTAATGTAGTGATGTGACTGAGGATTTAGCTCAGTGGCACAAGCGCCTGCCTAGCAAGCGCAAGGTCATGAGTTTGGTCCCCAGTATCCCAAAAAATAAAAATAAATAAATAAATGTTGCGATGTGCAGGGAATTGTGCTCCGGTCATAGCTGCTTCATACAAGTAAACTGAGGGGGGCCCTGGGTAGCTGAGCAACGTGCCACACGCCTGTCACCCCACTACTAAAGAGGCTGAGGGGGGAGCCTCACAAGTTTGAAGCAACTGAGAGCAATTTAATCAGTTTCTATCTCAAGATAAAATTTTGAAAAAGAGCTCCCATCTAGCTCAGTGATAGCATGCTTGCCCAGCAGTCACAGGCCCTGACTTCAATCACCAGCACCACAAAAAACAAAAACAAAACCAGAAAAATATCAATATTTTGGTTCAGCAGTTTACAGTCTAAAAATTCATCACCAGAAAATAATTTTTAAAATCAGCTAAGATTTAGCTGGGGGTGGTGGCACATACCTGTAATTCCAGCACTTGGGGGGCTGAGGCAGGAGGATTGCTGCATGTTCGAGGCTAGTCTGGGTTACATAGTGAATTGAAGGCCATCCTGGCATACATAGCAAGACCTTTCTCAAAAAACAAAATAAACAAATCAGCAAAAGGCTAGCTGTAAAAGTTGTATCACATTGTGGTTTGTAATTGTGAAAAAGGAAGTGATATGATAATTTTAAGCCACGTGTGGTAGTGCTCACCTGTAATCCCAACACTTGGGAGGCTGAGGCAGGAGGATGATTGTTTGAGGTCAGCCTGGGCGCTATAGTGAGTTCAAGGCCAGCTTGCAGTACACACCAAGATCCTGTCTTAAAAGATGAAACAAACAAAAACAAAAACGAAACAAAAGAAAGCAAAAGATAATTTTAAATATAGGATTGACAGAATAGGTTTTGGCACACATATGGGACAGAATATAGTACAGCTGTCATAATGGAAAGATAGCAACAGTATACTACTGTTGGTCCTATGTATCTGTTGGTTTCATACCCACGAATTCAGGCAGTCACAAAAAAAAATTTGTGTTTTTAAATGCAGCTGTAGAGCCGGGGATTTAGCTCAGTGGCAGAAACACTTGTCTGGCAGGCGTGATGTTGTGAGCTCGATCCTTGGTAACAAAAAAAAAATAAAATAAAAATAAAATGCAGCTATATTAAGCATGTAAACTCTCATAGCACTATTCCCTAAATAATCAAGTAGAGTAACTATATACATAACATTTTATTAGGTATTATAAGTAACCTAGAGATTATTTAAAGTTATGCAGCAGGAGGCGTATAGGTTTTATGCAAATACTACCCCATTTTATAGAAGCGTCTTGAGTATCTGCAGATTTCAGTATCCATAGGGGTATGGGGACCAGTCTGCCATGGATAACAAGGAATGGAATACGTATTCTCAATTGCATTTAGATTTCTGTTGTACTTTTCTTTTCTTTTTTTCACCAGGAATTAAACTCAGGACCTTGTGCTTGCCAGACAGGTGCTTTTCCACTGAGCTATATCCCAGGCCCTTCATTTAGATTTTTTAAAAAATGCTCAAGAATAGTCAAAACAAGCCAGGCGTGATGGTGCACGCCTTTAATCCCAGCACTCGGGAAGGCTGAGGTAGGAGGAGTGTTGTGAGCTCAAAGCCATTGTGGGCTACAACATGAGTGCAAGGCCAACCTGAACTACATACTGCGACCCTGTCTCACAAAAAACTAGGGTTGGGAGTTTGGTTCAGTGGCTTAAGCACCTGCCTGGCAGGCACCAGCTTGTGAGTTTGATCCCTAGTGCCCAAAAAAAAGAATAGTCAAAACCTATTTTGCTAAAAAAGAATGTCACTTGTTATCAGAACATACCATGGAGCACAGCTATTAATTAGAATAAAGTGGTAGCATCACAGGACCAGAAAACAGAATGATGTAGAAAAATAGAATGGACCCCCAGGGGCCGAGAGGGTGGGGTGACATCCGTTTGTACCTGCAAACTGAACCTCTGAGAGCAGAGGCATTTTAAAGTCAATGGCAAAGGAAGAGTGCTGAGAGTAAACATTTTTTGAATAAGAACAACCCAGATTCTTTAATCCCAGCACTTGGGAGGCTGAGGTAGGCGGAGTGTTATGAGTTCGAGGCCGGCTTGGGCTACAATGTGAGCACAAGGCCGGCCTGAGCTACATAGTACGATCCTGCCTCAAAAAACAAGGGCTGGGAGTTTGGCTCAGTGGCCTAAGCGCCTATCTGGCAGGCACAAGGTTGTGAGTTCGATCCCTGGTGCCACCAAAAAAAAAAAAAACAAAACCCAATCCAGATTACATTAAACACCTATATGGAGAACATTGAACTTATTGGAAGTAAACATAGAGGTGTTTATTTCATTAAAGCAAGAAAATCTATAATACAGAAAAAATGTTTTTTGTGGATTTTGTTTTCTTTGTCTTTTTTGAGACAGGGTTTCACTCTGCAGCTCGGGCTGGCCTTGTCACTTGTGGCCCTGGCAGGCCTCACACTCATAGTGATCCTCCTGCCTCAGCCTCCCAAGTGCCGGGATTACAGGTATGCACCACCACACCCGGCTATAATACAGAAAAAATGGATAAACTTTGTTTTACATCAGAATGTAAAACTTTCGCAAACTGGCAACGAATCTAAGAAATGTAGGACTCACTGGGAGATAGCATATGCTTACGTATAAGAACACACACACAAAATCCATAACATATGTAACATTCCTAGAATTCTAGAATTAAAAAGATCAAGGATTTGACCATAGAGATGGTTGGTGGAAGGCATATTCTTCATTTTGCACCATGTTCTTCATAAGTTGTCAGCCTCATCATTAGTTTGCACTGAAACTGCACAGGAGGTAAACATACAGCTCCCAAAACACCTTTCTACGGAGACTAGGGCTAACGGTGTTTCCTGAGATGGATTCGCCGAGAGGGGTGCTCTTTCCACTGCCCAGCAGGTGGCGCTGTCCCATGGAGCCGGCGCCAGTTCTTCCACGAGGCCTCTGGTCGAGAAATGAACTGCGCAAAGAATGAAGTCCTCTAGAAGCCCTGAGGTCACGTGTCAGTTCTCTCTCCTCACCCCTGCCTGCCCCTCCACTCTCTCCCTGCTCTCTCGTCTCTGCTTTCCTCCTCACTTCCCGTGTGTGTGTGCGTGCGCGTGTGTGTCTTGAAGCCAGGGCCTTAGCCACGCTAAGCAATCACTCGACTGTATCAATTCTTACAATTCTCACAATATTTATTTAGTGTGTTTTTGAGCAGTTATTATACTGAAAAAAGGGAGTCATTATAAGAAGTGGTGTAACTTTAGTCATTAACTGAATAGTCGTTACATGCAGGTAAAAATATACCCTTGTATTTTAAAGGTATGGAAATATGATTTATTCTTTCTGGTTTTTAGTTTGGACACCAACCACATAAGTACATATTGTCTGTCTATCTGTCTGTCTGTCTATCTATCTATCTATCTATCTATCTATTATCTGTCTATCTATCATCTATTTGTTTGAGACAGCATCTCACTAAGTTGCCCGGTCAGGTTCATAGTTACAATCCTCCTGCTTCAGCCTCCCGAGTGCTGGGATTACAGGTGTGTACCATCATGCCTGGTTCTGTATTTTTTTAAAACATAAAATAAATAAAAATAGGCCATATATATTATAGTGATGAGAATGTATCGCAGAAAAAACATTTCAAGTTGGGTATGGTGGTGCATGTCTCTAATCCCAGCACTAGGGAGGCTGAGACAGGAGAATAGTTGCAAGTTCAAGCCCAGCCTGATCTACATATGAGACCGTGTCTCAAAAAAAAAATTTTTTTTTAGTACATACAAATATAAGCTCTTGAGCTGGGTTTGATAGATTATGTCTGTAATCTCAGCACTCTGGAGGCTAAGGCAGGAGGATTGCTATGAGTTCAAGGCCAGCCTGGGCTACATAGTAAGTTCCAGGCCAGCCTGAACTACATAGTGAGACCCTATCTCAGAAGCAAAAGCAAGGCCAGTAGTGGTGGTGCACACCTGTAATCCCGGCACTCGGGAGGCTGAGGCAGAAGGATCACTGTGAGTTTGAGGCCAGCCTGGGCTACAAAATCAGTTCAAGGCCAGCCTGAGCTGCATAGTGAAACCCTGTCTTAAAATAATGCAAAAAATATCAAACAAACAACAAAAACAACAAACGAAACTCAAATACAAATGTAGGTTCTTGATTTACAAGTAGGAAAAAGAACTTAATAAAACTAAAATCTGGTGTTATGAAAATAGGAAATAAAGACAAAGCTAAAAATAGTTAAAAAGCTTAACCGCAAATTGCTTCTTTTAGATAAAATGCACTCCTAGGAGCCTGAATGAAGCCAAAGAAAATAAAAGGTTAAAAGACGTGCATTTAAAAATTAGAAAGGAGGGCCAGGAATTTAGCTCAGTGACGCAGCGCCTGCCTGGCAAGCATGCGATCCTGAGTTTGATTACTGATACCCCACCCCACAAAAATTAGAAAGAAAATGTAACCAGAAATTGTCTGGAGACTGCTGTGTGCCTACCAAACTTTTAGGGATTACATTTGACCCAAGAGGTAGAAATCACGAGTATCCTAGTTACTGTGGAAGGCGCCGAAAGGTGATTAAGGGAGGGTGTACAAACACCCGTGCCACTAGGCTCAGAGTTTCCTCTTGTTGACCTTTTGCTTCATTTGCTCATTGCTCATCTCTCCCACCTCTGTCCTTAATGTTTTTCTAAGCAATTTGAGAATAACATCCTCAGACATCATGCCCCTTCAGGCTTCACTAGGGAGGGAAGGAACCCCCGATATCAGTCAGCACCTCAGCCCTGGTGGTCTCCATGGCCGAGGGATGACAGTGAGGTGCAAATGGGAATGACGGCGTTACAAGCTTTGGGGTGCTGGAGTCTCTTTCCAGAGCTGGTTTCTAGGTTCTTTCTGTCCTGAACAAAGAAGTGGTCAAGGCGAGTGCAAAAGGCAGCGAGGTTTTACATTTATTAAAAGTATGAAAAGAGAAGAAACATGCTCTGTGGAGCAAGGGTGGGCCAATTACAAGTCAGGGAAAAAGTGTGTGCTACAGGGTGAGAGGGGACGACAGTAAGTCTCCAGTGTACCAGTGAGTTCCGTTCCCAGAGCAGGCTCCTGTCTTGGTTACTTTTCCCTCGTTGCTGAGACAAAACACCAGATGCCCAAAATTAGGGAAGGAAAGGCTTATTTGTCTTACAGTTTTTGGAGGTTTCAGTCCGTAATCAGCTGGCTCCATGGCAGGGTGGCATGGCACTGGGGGAACACTTCAAGGCAGCAGCCGAGCAAAAGCAGCCAGAGTAAAAGGGGCCAGAGCAAACCTCTTCTCCTCCCTTACACAGGCTTTCCTTTGCACAGGATGAGGATATTTACAAAGTAAGAACCCTGGCTCCCTGCTGAATCTCTCAGTTAAACTTCTGACCCTCTCAAATTGGCACATTGAACAGGTAACCCCAGGATGTAGAGCTGCTGAATTACTTAATCAAGCTTCTAGACTTCTCAAGTTGACACAGTGAATAAACCATAACAGCTCCTAAATTAGATTCATTGGTAAGTCCAGCGAAGTGAGTCTTATACACTTTTGTCTGACACAGATATACAATGTGAAGCATAAAAAAGCCAACACACACACACAAATACTGTGAAAAAAGAAATGATTTTTACTTCTACAGTTACCTTACATGGTTACAGTGCAGTGTGACAGCTGGCATCTAGGGGGCCGGATGGCGTGAACTGGGAAGAAGACAGCTCCTAACTGGCGGAGGGAGGCGTCATGGCCATCGGCTTTTCAGCTCGGTCAGATCTCTCCATTAGTTCACTCTTGTTTCCGTGGTTATTGCTTTGCGCTTCCTAGTGGTGTCCTCCACATCAGCACCGCTTTTCCTCTTGCTTCCAGACGTCCTGGGCTCTGATTGGGCCCTGCACTACCGTGCAGTGTCACGCTGCACAGGAAGCACCCAGCAGCGCAGCCGGGACAAGGTCTGGCAGCTATACGAGCTATGCCTGTGATTTGTTCGCACCTCTGGGTGTTCGTAACAGAAGGTCCATTTGTATCTGTGGAAGCTTGCAACTCCAATTTTTTTGTTTTGTTTTGTTTTGTTTTTTGTTTTTTGGTATCAGGAATCAAACTCACGATCTCATATTTACCAGGCAGGCCCTGTGCCACTGAGCTATATCCCCAGCCCTCCAATGTTTGTAAGTCAGGGACTTACTGTATTGTGAGAGAGAGAGCACAGTGGTCAAGAGCTCAATGGCTGACATCTTTTGTATCTCCCCCTCCTCAGGATGATGTCAGGCCTAGAGTGTCCTATCAAATTCCTGCAGGAGTTCTGGGGACAACAACTGAAGAGAGCACTCTCTGATTGGTCCCAAGTACAGGGTTTTGGGAAATGTTCTGCACATTCGCCCTGAACCTTTGTCATGAACACCCACTTCCCCAGCCAGTTTGCCACACCTTAATTTCCTGCCTCAGTTGGATTCTGGAACAGCAGGGCCTGGTGGAGGGATTTAACCATCAGAGGCAAGTGGAAATGATAGGGACAGACAGCAAGCCTGGAGGGGCAGCCAGGGTTCTCCAACACACATAACTGGTGATGGCTGATGATCACAGCATTCCTTAGAGAATAAGAGGCAAGGTGGCCATAGGATTGTTTGTCTACAAAACCGTATACAATGAAGGACTGGGATGTAAGCCTTGTGTTATCCAAAAATCTGATGGCAAAGCTAGGTGCATGCCTTTAATCCCAGCACTCGGGAGACTGAGGCAGGAGGATCGTTGTGAGTTTGAGACCAGCCTGGGCTATGAAGTGAGTTCAAGGCCAGTTTGAATTGTCTCAAAAAATAGGGCCAGGGATTTAGCGCAGTGGCATAAGTGTCTGCCTGGCAGGCGTGAGGTTATGAGTTCGATCCTTGATACCAAAAAAAAAAAAAAAAAATCAGATAGCTGATGATCTCAGCATTCCTTAGAGAACAGGAGGCAAGTTGACCATAGGATTATTTGACTGCAAAACCAGAAACAATGAAGTGGTAGGGTGTAAGACTCAAGTTATCTACCAAACGGAGAATCCCAAGTGCTCACTCAGTTTCTACATCTGAGTCGGTTCTCAAATCCAGACCCCATTGACAGAAAGGTGGCCTGCTTCCCCTTGAGGTGGGACCCAATGAGACCACCATAAATACACACAATAAATATTCACAGGTTCTGAAGTAACTGCCTACCACAGAAAGCAAACGTCTAGATTTCTCAAGGGCTCTGAAGTACTAGGTTCTTTGTGCTCATAGGCATGACACTGATGCCACAGGGTCTGGGATGCCACCGTAGCTCCCTGCCAAGAATAGTCCCATGGAGACCAGGTAATAAACAGAGCCCCATCCCCACATTTTTTGGCACACTGTGCAACCAGTGGGTCCCAGATCCAACGTGTGCTCATTTCTCAGTCTCCCAATGTGGATGAATATAATTAACTTGTACATTGGTTCTCTGACCAATTGTGTGAGGGAGAGCCAAGTATCAACTGTCGAGATAATCAGTTAAAAGTGCTGCCACATCTGGGGAAGAACTGCAGAGATTAGCACCTCCATTTGAGAAGACAGATGCAAGGATGTTTGTCCCTACCATGCCCCATTTGGTTCATATGTAGAAGAAACCATATAGATTGTGGAGGATGGCAATGACTTTCATCAGCTTAGCCAAGGGCTGGCCCCAGTTGCAGCTGTGGGGCTGGGTTTCCACCTGAACAGATTCATACAGCCTTTGGCACTTGGGAGGCAGTTATTGAGTCGGTAAATATACTCTTTATAGTTCTCATCAGTAAAGACCCTCAAAATTATTTTGGCTGGATATGGGAAAGACCACACAATAAGTTTATTATCTTGCACCAGTGATGGTCTTCCCATTCTGATGGAACATGGTGCTAACTGGACTTGGCTGAAGAAAATAGGGCAAATACTCTGAATGTTCAGATGACAGCTGGTGGAAGATAGGCCCCTCTGTAAAATTTAGAGCTTTGCCTTATTGGTGAAGAGGGATTCACTGCTCTGGGACAAGATGCTTCATATCAAACACCCCTTACTCCCAAGAAAAAGGTATGGTATTGGTTGGAACTCTTTGAGTTTGAGGGCCTCATATATGTAACTGGCAATACAGCATTGACTCATCTATTTCTTAGTTCAAATAATGCCCAGACCAAGGGGAGGCTTTGCAGAAGAACCAGGGTGTCGGGGGACCTGCTGTGTTCCTCAGACTTGATGCCAACAGGTCCAGTAGTGCAGGATCCACGGGAGATGAGGATGGCATGTATAGTGTTTTGGTTTCTGTCTGGATGTCTCCCCAAAGCCTCATGTGCTCATCAAGAGGCTTTGGAAGGTGTTGGATCATGGGGTGCTATAGCTGACTCGCCGTTAGGAGGAGGGGGTTGGTAGGAAGAGATGGGTCACTGGGGGCATGGCCTGGAAGGGTGTCTCTCCCTCTCCCAGATTCTCCCTCCTAGTCCTGCTTCCTGGCTACTGTGATGCGTGCAGCTTTTCCTCTGTTACCCTCCTCTGCCATCCCTTCCTGCCTCGGAGCCAGCTGACTGTGGGCTGAAAACATGAACCAGATAAACCTTCATCTTTGCACCATACTGTGTCCCAGTGATGAGAAAGCAACAAAGACCTGGAGTCTCCAGAAGGTCCAGCACCACAGCTGCAGAACAGAACTCTGGAAATCAGAAGCAAGGTTCTGCCTCTATAACAGACACCTATTTGCCAATCATTTGAAATGGCAAAGAACAGCTCCTTTCATGCCACAAGGCCCTAAAAGATACTCTGAAATGAACCATGAGGCACCAACTGACCTTACAAATGGAGCTGCCTGTCGAGTATGATGGAAAAGGTAATGGGGAGCACGTCCAGGGAACACAAGGCAGTTAAAGGAATACTAGTCCAGGTCCTTGTACTTCCCTTCTCCCTTACATTGAAGTCAGTTTCATAAGTCCCAGCCACAGCTGCTGTGGGATCGGCTGATGGGAAGAAATCTTGGACTCTGTGGCTATGAGTTGACGGGAGCTGCTGTTGCATACAGCCCTACTCAGGATGGCTCTGAAAATAGCAATGGGGGAAATCCAGTCCGCGATCAGAGCTGTGGGAAGGTGTTTGGCTGTCCACTTTTATATACGAGGGAGGGTTCTGAGTAGGTACGTCAGCCTGCTCTTTGTCACTGCAACAAAATGCTTGCTGCAGGCTAGTTATGAAGAAAAAGGCTTGCTTAGCTCACAGCTTTGAAAGTTCAGGGACACAGTGCCCTTGTCAGCTCGGTTCTAGCGAGGACCTCGTGGAGAGTGGCGGGGGAGTGACGTGTGTGGGAGCAAGTAAGTGGTTACGTCTCCAAGTGGGAGGAAGGAAGGACAGGAGGGCCCGGGCGTCCCTTTTTTTAGGAGGTCAAACTCATGATCTCATGCTTGCCAGGCAGGCGCTTGTGCCGCTGAGCTAAACCCCTAGCAGGCTTCCCTTTTTTAGTGACAGCCCTTTATCAAAACTTCTAGGGCATGTTCACAGTGACCTAAGGGTGCCCCCTTGTTAAATGTCCCACCACCTCCCAGCAGCTGCACCCTAGGAGCCAAGCCTCGAACGCATGACTTTTTTTTTTTTGGCACCGGGGATTGAACTCACAACCTTGTGCCTGTCAGACAGGTGCTTAAGGCACTAAGCCAAACTCCCAGCCCTGGTTTTTTGAGGCAGGGTCGCACTGTGTAGCTCAGGTCGGCCTTGTGCTCGCATTGTAGCCCAAGCTGGCCTCGAACTCACAACCCTTCTAACTCAGCCTCCCGAGTGCTGGGATTAAAGGTGTGCGCCACCACGCCCAGCTGAATGCATGACTCTTTGGGGAGACACAATTAGCCCACACCCAGACCACTGTGGTGGGTGTGTGTAGGGACCCCTGAGCTGTGGTAAGTGATTTGGCTAATTATTCTGAGACCTGGAAGGATCAAGATAGGAAGAGCGGTGACCAGAAGGCTAAGGAAGAGATCTTTGGATGAGCCTCTGTGCCTAGGTCTGAGGTGTGTATATCTTGAGGTTTCAAGTCAATGCCCATCAGAGGACATGCGCCTCGGAAGACGTGGTGGACAGCCACATAGACAGGATGGTTTAGCTGGAGGATATCCTCTAGTCTCTTTTAGAACCCCACTGGTCATTTTGTTGCCACATAAAAAGTGCCCATGGTGGCAATGATGCAGTGTATGTGTGGACCCAACAGCACGGGATCCCTCTTGCCAGGGCTGATCTAACACGATACCTGACCTGTGGGACCGGCACTGTGCAACCTGCTACCATCCCTTGGGGACACCAACGAGGCCCTTGGTGGCAAATTTGTTATATCCAACCTCTGCTAGCCAGGAGGGGACAGGGAGTGATTCATACTTATTAAAATGGACTTCTCCTCCATGAGCTGGTATACTTCAAGCCAACTGTGAGAGGCTTACTGAATGCCTAATTTCCCAGTGTGGGTTCCTGCACAGTGTCAGGGTGGGAAGCTGTGTGAGTGTGAGTGAAAAGTCACAATGAGTCCCTTGTAATGGATCCACTGGTTCTGTCACGCACCGTGCTATCCAGAAGCAGCCATCCAAATGCCACGTTGGGATGGCTCATCACATACACTTCAGCCATGGCGCCATCTTGGCAAAAGCCTTGCGAGTTAGGATAGTCTCCTTCTCCCGAGGAGGCAGTCTGTCCTTGCAAGAAGAACCAGGTTGCACACGTGCTGGAATCAAGTGGTAAGATGAGCTCAGAGGCCGTTTCTCACCATCTCTGGCAGTGAGTCTGTTGCCAGCTTTGGGCTTCACATCCTTGCAACTTGGGACTGAATTTGAGGTCCTGGTGCACAGAGGATGAATGCTCACACCAGAGAAAGAAGGAAGAGTTTGTTTTTTTCCCTTTGGACTCACTTTGCTCTTTTTGAAATTTATGTGTGTGTGTGTGTGTGTGTGTGTGTGGTATTGAGAATTAAAGCCAGGAACACTACCACTGAACAACATCCCCAGCACTTTATTTGACTCCCTTATTTGTTGGTTTGTTGAGACAGGGTCTTGCAATGTTGTGCAGGCTGGCCTTGAACTCCCTATGGAAATTGTGGCGCTCTTTCTGTCCCCACCTCCCAAGTACTGGGGTTACAGCCATGTGCAATACCACCTGGCGTGGTCATTGCTTTTCACTTCCGCATTTCAAATAATTCCTTTTTTTTTTAAAGTAAATTTTACAAACCTCCAAATATGGTGCTTACATCTGCGCCGTGGTGTAGCGTGATGTCTTTTTCATATATATTGTGTGTGAGGTTCAAAGCAATGTGGGCTCCGTGACCACGTGCAGGCTTCTGTGTCTGCCCGTAAGTTAAACTTGCTGACCACAGAGTGTAGTCAATGCAGTTATCATCTTGATCTAAATACAACAGTATTACACAGAGTGGTGTAAAAATATCCTTGGATGGTAGGATTGGGATTTTCTCCTTATAATTCTGTCCATTTTTTCTTTAGGCACAATACTTTGACTCTGTGTAGATAGGTTCATGTATGTATATTTATGTTCTTGGTAATTTAAACCTTTTATCATGATGGAGTGTCCCTCTTTATCAGTAGTAAAGCTCTTCATCTTAGTTTCATTTCCATCTAATATTCAAATGACCAAATCTCTTTTCTTTTCCATAGTTTGTCTAACTATGTTCTTACTTCTTTCTTTCACTTAAAATTTTTCTAAAAATTAAATATTTAGATGTTTCAGGTCAATAATATAAAGCTGTGTTTTCTGTGATCTAGTTTGACAATCTTTGTCTTATACATGAAAATTTTTCACTTATTTGTATTATATATATTTGGTCAAAATTTATGTAGTAACCAGTGACCCTTTATATGTGCTAATCAATGATCTAATTACTTTGACCATTTTACTTTGTGCTTTTTAGTTGCTTTTTCTTCTATTTATTTTTCTCTGGTTTCTCTCAGCTCGATCACAATTTTTTTTTTGGTACCAGGAATCAAACTCAGATTCATTTTTTTCCTCTTTTTGGTTTTACAAGCGTGGGCTTTGTATTCCTAGTCTAATAAGTTTTACTTCAGATATTTTTACATTCATAATTAACTTACTAAGGGCTAAAATTAATAACTTCACCGTCCTTCAAATCATTTAAGGATTTTTGAATGCACAAACCTCATGTCTCACTACTGTCACAACCTGGGACATCCTGGATGACTCCACTGGGAAAGAACTCTTGGAAGCTGGCCCTTATTCTCCCCGGGCCTGTCCTCCTGGGCCTTATCCCTTTGTTGAGTTTGCTCTGTATCTTTTTCCTGTAATAAATCACAGTGGTGAGTAGGACTTCATGCCAAGTGTTCTCAGTCCTGCTCGTGACAACACTGAAGATGTTCACTCAATTCTGGCTTCTGGTGTCACAGGCAAGAAGTTAGTGTGGGTCTAAATATTTCCCCTATGTTCTCAGCACAAGCACAGTGATTGACAACTGAGACATTTGTCCAAAAAATTGGCAGCAAAAAAGAATACATAGGAAGGCGGGACCTTTGCATTGTGAAATAACCAGAGATTTTCCTCCCCGTTGTAACGCGTGACTGTGGCTGCCTGAAGGATGACTCAGGCCCCAAAACGAGGCGCTGTCTCCAAAGCGGGGCTCTACCGAAAGATGAAAATCAGTCCAGGAAGAAAAGTTAAAATATTCTAGAGGAAGTTGGGCAACCATGAGCAGTTGAGTGTATCTGCCGGACTCAAGCCGAGCCTCAGGGAAGGTTGAATGTGGGAGGCCTTAGAGGCTGGGCCAGGATTCCTGGGATGCCAGAGATGGGAAGAGGAGGAGTATTTCAGGGCCAACAAAGCGGGAGACCGGAGATCTGTGCTTCATTTTAGAAAGAAAGAGCAGCTCTCCTGCGGTCTGAGAGGAAGTGTTACACTGACTGCCGGCTTCGGGCCTCAGGGCGGGGGAGAAAGGCTGTTCTTGGGACAGAGGCTGAAAGGCTGGTGGAAGCCACTTTCCTCACCGCTTTCTGGGTTTCTTGTCCCTGCTGATCCTGTGGGAGGAGGAAGGGAGAGAATCTCAGGGATTTTTATGTTGCAGATGAAGTCGCTTCCTGATAAACACATTCATTCAGTCTGTTTTAACTTATACCTGCAAGATTTAATATTCCTTGGGCTGGGAATTTAGCTCAGTGGCACAAGTGCTGGTCAGGCAAGAGTTTGATCCCTGGTACCAAAAAAAAAAAAAAAAAAAAGAATTTAGTATTCCTTCATTCACTAGACCCAGGCTTGCTTTTGTGAATGCCTGATTCTAGGCTAAATCCCTTGTCCTCCTTGGCGAAAGGGTGGGAGAGGTACCCTCTAGGGTGAGGCTGTAAAGGTGACTGGAATTATTTCCCTTGTTTCCTAAAGGGATGCAAAAGAGTAATTTGCCAGATCCTTGATGGCACATGCAAACTTGACATCCTGTGGGTCTGGTTGAAGGAAAACATTGCGGACCTCTTCAGGCAGAGTAGTTATACCTGGGCCTCCCGCTGGGTTGGCAGTTGTTCATTGTCTTCTGCTAGGATGTGTCTTATTTATGCACAAACCAAAACCACGTGTGGTTTCAATGGGGGTCGTATTCAGTGGCACCTTTGTCTCTGCACCCTTTCCCCTGTAGGAGTGGCACCGATCTGTACCAGTGCCCTCCTATCTGGTATTATTTTTTATTTATTATTTTGGCCAAGGGAAGCAGTCTCAGAATGTCCCACCATGATAGTTATTTCCTTTTGGGAAGGGATCATGTGTGTTCCTATTATACATTCATGGGTGGTGAAATGGCCATCTGGTAGACCTATGAACAAGTGAACTTGCTATGAGACTTTCCTGGCCCTGGGTCCCCATTATTGATAGGTTCTGCTAGCCTGGGGCTTAGCATTCCCCCAACTTGGTACTGGACCCAGAGAAACAACTTAGCTCTCCAAGAGTAAACTCCAAGTTTTCCTTCTCATTTCGGAGATAAACCTCCCGCTCCCTTTTACGCATGCACCTAGCCCTCTCCAATCCCAAGACTCCACAACCCCCCAGGCCTCCACCCCCAGACCCCAGTAAATCATTCTGTCTCCTGCTTTACACAGGCAGATGCTCCCTCAAATCAGTTGTCAATATGTCATTTTGCCTACCTCCCCAAACTCCTCCCCCAGCCAAAGTTGATAAAGGTAACTACACTCCTCTGTTCTTTTTGAGAGCTTTTACACCCCCTCCTTGACCCTAAAGCTCTCCCATGCCCTCTGCGTTAAAGGCCTCCTCCTTATCTCTCTCGCTCTTACTTTCTCTGGGCCGCTTCAGATTTAGTGACTTTAAAATAGTCAAACAATTATTACCTGACCTCTATAATGATGATGTTTGAGTCTCTGGTTTCCGAGGTTAACTCAGCTTCCTGTTCAACAATCTTTGAGATGCTTCACTATTCTCCTTTCCTCAGTGGATAGTTAGCTGAATCCATGATCCCAGGTGCCTATGGAGACGGATCAGGTTAAATGATCGCCCTATACATTTTGCTGCGATGCCTAGCACCTTCCTTATGAAAGCTGACCTCCATTTCAGCCAAAGGGTTCAGGCTCCACTCTGGAAACCAGGCAAGGGATCTGATTATTTTTATTGGGATTGCTATCTTAAGCGTTTATAATCAACTTCGCTTCCCTTTGATTATATGAACAGGCTGTATCTTGCCCCTAGGAGTATTATAGTCTATCACCATCTCTAGAATCCTCTGTGGGAACGGACCCTTCTGGATGCCCTGGATTGCATCTGTTCTTGCCATGGATTACAGGACTGTCCCCCATCTTGCTTTGGGCAGTGGGTCCCTGTCCCCGGTCTCTGTTACTTGGAATTCCATCGTCTCCATTTGTGTTAGAAGCACAGTTGTGTAGCAGTGTCTCCCATGACCAGCTCTGCTGAGCTCACTGAAGCTGGTGGCTTCTCATTACTTGGGTGAATGAAATGTTCCTCAAGGCCTTCTGGTGGTCCACAGTCACCTGGTGACTTTTCTGTCCCCAGCAGTCTATCCACTCTAGCTTGCCCACTTCTCCGAGCCATTTGATCTCTTTATCCGCTACTTGCGCAGTGGAGCTGGTAATTCTCCTTCCTTTGGTGTGGGCCACTGCTTTTAACAAGTTTCCACAAGCCAGCTGGGTGTTAGTGCCATGTCCAGGTCCTTGCCAGAGTCTTAATCCTATGCCATGGCCATGCTCCCGTGTCAGTAAACTCTGTTTTATCCAATTTCATGTTTTGTCTCATGGTTGCAGCATGAGAAGAACCAGTCCCATGTGCATCCCTCGGTGCCTGCTGGACCCACCAGCTATACTCTGTAGCCTTTCTGGTGCATAATCTTTCCCCCCTTAACAAACCCAGTCTCTCACAGACACCTCCCTATCTGGTATTATTTTTTATTTATTATTTGGCCAAGGGAAGCAGTTTCAGAACCTCCCACTATGATAGTTCTTTCCCACTGGGTAGGGTCCGTGTGGATATTCCCAGCAGCAGACTGCCCAGCAGCGGTCCTTAAGTAGCAGCAAGCAGCTACAACTGCTGAGTACTAAGCCCAGGTCAAGTGCGGGTGGTGTATGTAGCCAGCAAACAGACAATGAGCCTCTTTAAAGACCAGTTTATTCTTATATGAACAGAGAAAGCCCGAATAGTCAGAGGTGCCAGATCCCCATGGCTCTAGCACAGAATAACATCAAAATATGGGGCCAAATGACAGCAGCGTGGGTGATGGATGGAGCCCATGCCATGCTGCAGCTAAGTGATTTATAGCTGGAGCTGTGCTCTAAGGGGGAGTGGAGGAGGCAGGTTTCTGAGGTGCCCCCCCGCCAGTTTCCACTCTGTGCTGTGTTACTGCCTCCTTCGGGGTGGATGCCAACTCTATACTATAGCCAAGTGTTCTACAGTCTGCAGCTATACACAGAGGAGAAAGACAAAGATTCATGCTTCACTGTGACCAGGCAGGCAGATGACACACTGGCTCATGACACTGCCCCAGAAGGGTGCCTGTTTGCCGTGTTTCAGGGAGGTGGGAGGTGCTCCTCTGAGAAGAGAGTCAGGCTGCAGTGAACCTTGCCAACATGGCCCGTGTGGAGGTGGCCTACATCGCCAGCCCTGGACCTGCCACACATCCTGCTAGATTTCTTAGAAATGTAGGCCACTTCATCAAATGCCCTCGTTAGTTATACTGATAGGGACTTGGATCAACTATTTCTTCTTTTCTTTGGGCAACAATGAATGAGGGTAGCCATGACTATGACTCCCCCGTAGGATGGTTAGGCCCATTTAGAAGAAAACAGACTATGACAAGACTTTCCAGGCACGGCCAAACCAGTTAGATATGCCACTAATACAGGCATCTTGACTGGGTGGCAGAAAATTCAGGGCAACGTGACTGTCACTGCTCGCACTAGATAGCAGAGACCCGTGTATGTGCAGCAGGCAGCTGTGCATTTGATACCCACCGTAAGAACCATTTATCTGAGGCAAAACTGAGTCAGGAGTACATCTGGCCCTCACACTTCAGTCTGGCCTCAATACTGTGTCTATTCAGGGGTGAACTTGACGCTGCTAATAGGCTTGAGTCACTTTCAGCAGCAGCATAGCGCTGATGTGAGGTTCAATGCTTACCTGCCTGGGGGTTAGGACTAGACTGTCAGGGAAATTAAGTACCCGGAAAAAACCTGTAAGTAGGACACTTCCCAAGTAGTCAAAGGAGGCGCTCTTAAGGGTTCATGAGCAAGGTGGGAAGGGATGAGGCAGATCCAGCCATAAAGGTAATTTGGTGTCTAATTTACATATTTGTTTATTCATTTATTATTTTAGGTCATGGTAGGAGATCAGAGAATACCAGTAATAATAAGACTAAATAAAAACATAAGTTTTTTTTTTTTTTTTTTTTTTTTTGCAGGAGCAGGGATTGAACTCACAACCTCGTGCCTGGCAGACAGGCGCTTAAGTCACTGAGCCAAACTCCCAGCCCTGGTTTTTTGAGGCAGGGTTGTACTGTGTAGCTCAGGCCAACCTTGCGCTCGCATTGTAGCCCAAGCCGGCCTCGAACTCACAACACTCCTCCTACCTCAGCCTCCCAAGTGAAAAACGTAAGTATTAAGAAAATTAATTTTTTTTTTCCTGATGCCTTGGGTAGAGGTCCTCTAATTCTATCATTACTGGTCTTCAATTTAAGGTCTTTTTAAAATTATTTTTTGAGATAGGGTCTTGCTTTCTAATTCAGGTTGGGCTTGAACTCACAGCAATTCTCCTACCTCAGTCTCCCGAGTGCTGGGATTACATATGTTCGGCACCAAGCCTGGCACTTTAAGGTCTTCTGCTCGAATGGGAGTCCAGTCGTTATATTGAGGACAATGGTGGTGGTCTGGGACAAGATTACCAAAGGACTCCAAGATGGCAGGCCAAGTCAAATGAGAAGAGACAAGGAAGAAAAAAAATTTTTTTTTTTTTTGTACCAGGGATCAAGCTCACAACCTCACACCTGCCAGGCAGGTGCTTATGCCACTGAGCTAAATCCCCAGCCCTATATTTTCGAGACAGGGTCTCACTATGCAGTTCAGGTTGGCCTTGAACTCATTTTGTAGCCCAGGCTGGTCTTGAATTCACAACAACCTCCTGCTTCAGCCTCCTGAGTGCTGGGATTAAAGGTGTGTGCCACCATGCCCAGCTAAAAAAAAATTTTTTTTTGAGACAGGGTCTGACTATCTAGTTCAGGCTGGCTGACCTTGAATTTAGTATGCGGCCCAGGGTGGTCTTAAACTCACAGTGCTCCTCCTGCCTCAGCCACCTGAATGCTGAGATGCCAAATGTGCATCATCATGCCCAGTAAGAGCCAAGAAATATTTAAAAAACATAAAAAAGGTATTCACCACCAGGCTGGGTCATCGTTCTCTTTTCATAGCCTGTGAGTGGCAGAAGCAGTCTCTGCAGCCCACATCAGACCTAAGATGTACCTTATTTCTCAATTCTTTTCATGGTGGTTCAGCTGTCTTTTCCTTTGGTGTCTTGTATTACCCTAGAATATCTCCTATCCTCTGATGTGGTAGACCATGCCAGGGCCACTATGGGAGCTGTCACTGCAAAGTCATGATCATTATCTTCAGCATCTGTAACCGCCTAGATGAGGAAGCAGAGCCGGGCAATACGAGGAGCACCAGGTCAGCATTTCTCATCCCCCAGCTCTTCCTGGCCACTTGCAAATTTTGGTAGCTCGATTTTCCCAGAGGTTCGAGAACAAGACTAAAAAAAAAAACTTACATGGGTTGGGTTTCTTACAGCCAGTTTGGGCCTCCTCCACTGCGCCTCAAGTTTACTATTAATAATCCCAGCACTTGGGTGGCTGAGGTAGGCGGAGCATTGTGAGTTCGAGGCTCAGCTTGGGCTACAACACGAGCACAAGAACGGCCTGAGCTACATAGTGCGACCCTGCTTCAAAAAAACTAGGGCCGGGAGTTTGGTTCAGTGGCTTAAGCACCTGTCCGTCAGGCGTGAGGTTGTGAGTTCGATCCCCAGTTAAAAAAAAAAAAAAAAAAATTCACTATTAAATAGGAAGTTTCCTTTGGGGAAGTTGTACCTTTAGAATCCATATTATCTTTTACTTGTGCAGTCTTTGGGAGTTGAGGTTTAGTTGTCTGTGTCTTTTTCTGAGTTTCTCCCTTTTTTTTTTTTTTTTTCTTCTGAGTTTCTCCTTTAAGTATCCATTCCCCGCCCCACCCCCGGTACTGGGAATTGAACTCAGGACCTTGTGCTTGCTGGGCATGCACTGTACCACTGAGCTACACCATCCCTGGCCCTCCATTCCTTCTCTCAATGCCATGTACCACTGTGGGACACAGGGGACCTGAGATGATGGTGCCCACTGCTGGGTACTCTTGCCTGTAAGTACAGCAGCATTGTTCGGCTGTTAGATGTTCATGGAACCCAAATATGTAACAGTTCATCTAGGCGTTCTTAAAGAACATGGCTCAGATCTGTGTGAGGGGAATTGCCATGCCGTGTCTAGAAAGGGGTCTGTTATAGGTAGAGCCCGGCTGCATTCCCACAAGGAGGGTGGCACAGGTGGGAAGACAAGCTATCTTCCAGAGCTGGGCAGAAGATGGTATTTCAGATTTATGTGCCCTGCAGCTTTCTTTGCCACTGTATTGACAGATGTACTTGCCAGATTTTTTCAGCTTTCTTTTCTTGAATTTTTGTTTTGTTAGGACATATTTGCAGTATACAATGATTACATTCATCATGGGGAGTTGACCCATGTACATAACATGTCTTAATTTTTTTTTGCATCTTCTTTCCCTCCCCTCCCTTACCCTTCCTGCTATCTCTTGGGTCCTTTTCCCGTTTGCAAATGATCTCTTCCTGTTTCCTAGTATCTGTCCTTGTCTCATTTTCCCGGCTTTCTGAGCTGGCATCATTAGGCCTTGTTGTGGGTCCAGCTCTGGATGGCCCCGGTGATGGTGGATCCAGGTGTCCTTATCTGGGTGGCACAGGTCTGATCAGGTGTTAGTTCCACTCATGCTTGTTTTTAGAGGTGTCCACACTAGTCACAAAAACAGGCCCTGGGTTTTGTGAAATCTGGCACCATAATGTTTGCCACCAGAGGAACTGCAGCTGGATCAGTCACTTGCCTTGCTACCGGGCATAGAAAGGACCTACTGGCTCCTGTGCATGAGTTGGTAAAAATGTAACAGGCACAAGACCCACTGGCTTCTGTCACTGAATCAGTAAAAATGTAGCAGGGTGCATTTTGGAAGGGTTTTTTTCTGGAAAGTATGCTCTCCAACTCTGGCCACTGGGCAGTTTCCCCTTTTCGTACAGAGTTTGTTTTTCTTGTTTTTCCTTTTCCTGTGGCTACACAGCCGCCACGTCTCTTAACTTAGCTGGATCCATCTGTAAACCAGGCCCAGGCATCCTCAGTTACCTTGTCCTGTTGATGTCCCCACAAAGCTGGAAGCGCTGGCTCCGAATCCTCCTTTGAGATCTGGACATGACTGGCTACCTGCAGATGCAGCAACACTATGTCTTTGATGGTTGGTGACTTTATTCTGCATGGTAGCCACTCACTGACCACTGGAGATGAAAGGGCTCATTGGAGCTAACTGGTCAAAGTGGGAGGGCAGTCCTTACTGCCCGCTAGACGGTGTTCTTAACCACTACCAGCCCCTGCCAACTCTAATTCATGAAGTGGTCTCTTTCACCTGTCGGGCACTCAGAGCTGAGGGTGCCAAGTGGGCCCCAAATATGGGTAGTCCTACTACCAGTCCTTTCAGTGTAGTGTCTTCCCCATGAGAACATCCCTTACCATTAAGAGCAGCACTATACTTACTTGGACACCCACCATGTGATGTTGGGAAAGACTGCTCCTGTGAGTCAAGGTAATTCTTGGAAGGGGATTCAACTGTGAGTCATTAGTAGTCAGCACCCTAGCAGCTCATGGATTGACTGTCTAGGTCCCATCGAGGTATCCTGGTGGGAACCCACAGGTCTACTTTACACTCGAAAGTCAAAGATACCAAGTCCATGCTGTCACCATACCTGAAACTGAAGGAGGCCGTTCCACCATTCCGTGAGGTTGTCTGCTGCTAGGAGGAAAAGCAGGGAATTCCATTGGCCGGCCCACAGCAGGACATCTTTTGTTAGGAAGATATGCCCCAAGGCAAAATAATTTGTGGGACATCATTGCAATTGAATAAGTGGTTATTATTTTTTTTAAATCAATCAAGCAATGCTGGCTGAAGTGCTGTGGGCAGAGCAAGCAGATACATACCCTTTGTTCCCACCACCATTTGCCTTTTGTACCGACCACATGGGTGAGATCCATGTGTTATAGTTATGTTTCTGTGGCCCCACCAAGTCTCATGTAATCATGGCATGGGTGTGGCTGAGTCTATTGCTTGTGATTGGTTTGTTGTCTGATGCTGGGATTGATGAAGTGAGTGTTGCACCCACCCAGGGGTGGAGCTAGCATACAGTGTAAGGGCAGGAGGAAGGCATATCTTCCCTTTCTGTCTCTCTGTCTTGCTGGTTCGCTCTTGCTGTTTAGCAGCCGCTATGAATGGCTGCCCTGCCACACCGCACTGCCTTGCAGCCAGCTGAATATGGACTAAAACCTCCAAGAACCGTAAGAAATAAACCTTTCCTTCCCTAATTTTGGGCATCAGGTATTCTGACTCAGCAATGAGAGAAAAGTAACTAAGACACCATGCAAATAGTAAGGGAATCAATCACTAGTGGTGCAGTTTTCAAATCTTTATTTGACCAATTTATGCAGTGTCCCCCTACACACTAAATTGCTTTTTAGTAACTGTCTTGGCTAAAGGAGGTTCTTTCAAGGACACTATTTGGCCATTCCCACTACAGACGCCCTCATTCCTCTGGTAAGGGAGCAAGGCTGGCAAAATATAAGCAGGGTCTGGGATTCTATTTGGGCCACTGGGAGATGCACTCTGGTCGAGTCTTATTTCCCCCACTGACCTCTCTGAGAGTCTCTCTAGTGGACCACAGATATTCCAGAGATTAGGCTCAGATATGCACCATTACCTACAAGTATGGCCTCCAGCAAAATGAACACAGACTAAAATTAAAGAACTGTTTCCTGCCCCTCTGGGTTTGCTAAATGTGTATCCACCAAGATCCCTAAGCTGCCTGAAGCCTGTTTGTTTATCTGGAGGTTGTTATCTGTGCTGATGTGATAAGATTATTCTCATCAAATGCTTTATATAGTGCCTAGAATACAGACTAAGGACCATCCCTATTTTATACACTTTTAATTATTCTCATTTACATTCAAATTTTGTCTTTTTGTTTGTTTTGTGGTGCTAGGCATCTACCCCAGTGCCTAGACAAGGATCTAAATGCTGAGCCACATTCTCAGCCCCATCATTTTTTAGATAACAAAGAATTTAGGGAAAGGAATTTAGACTAGCACAGATTGGGTAGTAAGATGCAGAGACGCAATTGACTTGAATCTCATTTTCAAAGAATTGAGCTATACGATTTATATTTTGTCTTCCTCATTAACATAGACTCTGTACCCTCTCATCTAGGATTTAATCTGGAAAAGATTTTTAAAGAAACTGGTAAGAACGTAGGGAAAGATTTTTCCAAATTGGTAAGATTGTAAGCCTCGACTAGCTGGCAGGCATGCGAACGGATAAAGTATTTCTACAGAGCAGAGTCTTAAACTTCATCACGCATCAGCATCTGCAAGGCTTGTGATGCGCAGATTTATGTGGCCCTCCTCGAGTTTCTGCTCCATCAGAACCAGGGCAGTGACCCGGGGAATGGACATGGCTGAGTCCCCAGAGAAGGCTACCCCTGCAGCTGCTGACTCATGGGCCACACTCTGAGAACTGATGTAGAGATTCTGGTAACGTTTCTTTACAGCTGGAAACTTTCACCCAAACCAGAAGCTGAAGGTGAGAAGCCCTGACACTTGCTTGGAAGGTTCCCTAGCCAACCCTCCAGGGCCTGTCCCAGCCTCACTTTCTCACAGTGGGTGAGGCCTCCAGCTCCTGGAAGCAGAGGAATGGGCCTGACTCATGCAGGCTGGGTAGGGCCTCTGCCCGGGAGGAACCAGCACCATGAGAGCCAACAGCTTCCAGGCTTGATTTCTCAGAAGGTAGCCGAGGCTGCCCAGGGGAAGGGTCGGCACCACACCCCAACCCCCTCACCCACTGACAGCCATTGCACTTATCAACATCTAATATAGCATAGATTCGACTGGTCTACCTCATTTATTGCCCAATCCCCTGACCTCTTACTAGAATAAAGATTTGTTTTTGGCAGCACTGAGGATTGAATTTAGGACCTTCACCTTGAGCTATACCTCCAGCTCATTTTTTTCTTTCGTCAATTTTTTATTGTTATTGGCACATAATATTTGCAGTACATAATGATTGCATTCATTGTGGGGTGTTGGTATATGTACATAACACACCTTCTTTTTACATAGCCTTTCCCTTCTGTCCCTTGCTTCCCCTTTCTTCCATCTTTTGGTCTCCTCATTTGCAAAAGATTTATCTCCACGTTTCCTATTATCTATCTTTCATTTTTTTCTTTAGTTACTATGCTTTGGGTTTTCTCATATAAGAGAAACCATATGATATTTAAGCTTGTGTGTTTGAGTTTCATCTTTTTGAATTATTTTTTGCTTTGAGACAGGGTCTTTTTTTTTTTTTTTTTTTGTAGCACTGGGGATCAAACTCACAGCCTTGCACCTGCCAGACAGGCGCTTAAGCTGCTGAGCCAAACTCCCAGTCCTCATTTTTTGAGGCAGGATTGCACTAGGTAGCTCAGGCTGGACTTGCGCTCACATTGTATCCCAAGCCGGCCTCGAACTCACAATGCTCTGCCTACCTCAGCCTCCCGAGTGCTGTGATTAAAGGTGCATGCCACCATGCCCGGCTTGAGACAGGGTCTTGCGAAGGCCCTACATTGCTGACACCAGCCAGAACAAAGATTTTTATGTTTTATGCAAGGACACTACCTGGATAACATTTGGCACCCAGGAAGTACTGACTGACTGAACACATAACATATGTCAGTACCTTCTTAATGTTATTTCTAGAAGAATCCTCAAGAAAATGGCAGCAGACTTACTTTTGGCAAGGGAAACAGGAGGAGTAGGAGCCAGCATAACTTTTTGTATCTCTTTGAAATTCTTCTATCCACAAGTGATATGTAGTCAACTCTTTTGGGTTAGATCTAAAATGTACCCCAAAAGTCTCATGTTGGGAAGTGCAGCCTGGTCAGAAGGGATGGACCACTGCGGGTGTGACTTGGAAGGATATATTTCTGTCTCTGGCTCCTCCTTTCTCTCTGTTTCCTGATGGGCATGATGAGAGCAGCTCTCCTTCACCATGGGCTCATCCACCATGTGGATTCTGCCTTGCAACTCATGACCATGGACTCAACTCACTGAAACCATGATCCAAAATAAAGCTCTCTTCCTTTGAATTGCAGGTGTTTGATATTTTGTCCCAATGACAGAAAACTAGTATACCAACCAAAAAAAAAAAAAAAAAAAAAAAAAGTTAGATCCCTATTACTGATTAGGAAGACAAATTAGAGGAATAAGAGGCATAATAAAAAAAAGGACCATCTTCCCCCAAATATGGTTAGAAGGTTGTGCAGGGCTGTATGAGAACACCAGACATAGGCTTGAAGAAATTCAGTGTTGACTGAACATCCTGTTATATGACCTCATGGTCTGGAGCTGAGGCCCCCAACCCCAACCCCGGGGGGCTGGCCTACCTCTAGCTAACCCTAGGGGGCGCCAGAGGTTTTTCCTAGAAACTATACAGTTTCTAGCCCTTCTTGATGCCTCACCATGTGTCAAATAACAACTAAGAATCAAGGGGCGTGCAGGAGACAGGCCTGTGGCTGCTTCAGGAAGGGGACAGTGTCTCCAAATCCAGTGAATGAAAGGTCAGCTGAGATCTCAGGTGCCCCAAAGGGAGACCAAGAAAAAATGTTTAAAGAGACAAAAGGGAGAGGCTCTGACCCAGATCTGATACGACACGCAAACATGTCAGAGGGGACCTGGGCTTGGGGTGAGGAACAAGAAGGCGGGTGCTGTGGGCGGGCAGGAGGAAGGAGCCCAGGTTGGGCCATGGTGGACACAACTGGGACTGGGAGAGACAGGCAGAGGGACCTGGGTCTGGAATGAGCAGATATCAGGGGGTTTGTGTCCATTTGAAACAGGAGGCTGAGAGAGAAGGGCAGTCAATGGTAACATTACTCTTCTAAACAGAAACGGGGAGTTCTTGCATAGGTAACTGCTGGCCTGGCTGTCTATGCACACATATTTATGGAGCACATTGTGGCATCCAGCCTTACGTCAGATAAAGCATTTTGATTAAATGCAGAAGACGTAAGTGACCTAAGACTGTTTTCTCCACAAGGAGAGCCCACAGCCTTCCCTGGAAGGTGGCAGGAAAGTAGCCC
>RJWM01028375.1:0-25684 GCA_004363535.1 Dasyprocta punctata
GTGTATCTATAGTTTATTAAAGTGGAAATATAGTAAGGTAGAAAAGTTTCTAACATTAGGAAAATATAGACAGCTTGCCTCTTCGGTGACACATGCGCTCTCTACAGGGGAACTTTGTAGCGCTGAGTTGCAAAAGATTCCACACTCAGCCTGCCCTTGGGACCGTCTCTCCTGCTGCATCTCCAAAGATGAATGTTTTCTGTGCTCTGCCAAACACCAGAAGCACTAGGTTCATTCAATGCCAAATTATTTAAAAGAATCTTTTTCATTCCTCCTTTCAGGGACTAGATTTCTCTTTGGTTATATTGTATTCTATAGTGATTTTCTCTGAAATATTTTATTGAATTGCTATATCAAATGGGAGAGTAGAAGACAAAATGTAATGCAGTCATTTTTTAGAGTTAATAATACTAAAATTTTCCTTCTAGGATTTTTGGACCAGCTGAACTACCATAAATTGAGTACTGGGACTGGTGTGCAGTACATAAAATTACTTAAAATGAATCTTCATTTAAGGAAAAAATTTTACATAGCCATTATTCAATTTTATTTTGAAGATGGTACTAAAAATTAATGTGGCACCAGTTATATTTCTAACAAAAATTGCTGCTTTCCAGAAATGTATACTTTTTGAAAAAAATCTCTTTCAATAACAAAAATCAGTATTTTGTCTGTTATATTCTCAAATGATGCTGGTGAGGCTCTGTCACTGGATTCAGTACTTCAAGCTATTTCTGCATTAGTGGAAATGAACTTTGGTTGGTCCGTCCTTATCCCCTTACCCGGTCAAATTTATGCTATCATTTAATTCAAGCATGGTAGACAGTTGGCTTACATCATTTTACACCCTTTCTTTCAGTTCAGCTAAACCAAAAAATTAAGGCAGGTTTTTAAAATTCTGATTTTCTTTCAGTTGGTGAGTCATGGATTGTTTTATTCTTGTTTCTCTTGAGAGTTATGTAAAAAACTATGTTGGCAGAATGTTGTTTCTACCATATAAATGAAAAGCTTTCTTGTAAATATCATTACATTATTCATCAATAGAACAAATTTTAAAATAATGAAGAAACACTTTGTAGTTTTAGAATGAATGTGTAAATGCCATTTTTTCTATTGTCATGTTTATTCTGGAGAATTATGCATCAATTAGCAGAGACAGAATATTCTGAGAAGTCAACTTTCCCAGAAAACTATTTTTTAAATATGTCCTTCACTTTTGAATAAAACCAAAGTGATATCCAAAACATGCCCTGAAAAACAATAGTAACACAATGTTGCATGTAATAAATATCAGTTGTTACTTTGGACATTAAATACAAGAAAGGCGAGACTTTCTCTGGCCTTATGAAAATTTAGAAACATGAATAGGATTTTTTTTAATAAAAACAAACATGCAGAGGAAATGAAGTCATGTAGAAGAATGTTGTAAACATGGTTCTATAACAGGGATCATAACAGTAATAACTTATTTAGTGTAAAAGTGCAGACAGTTTTATTTCAGCAAGAAGTATTTTTAAGGAAAATATATGTGTCTTATTAGGGGATCTTAAATATCAATACTAGGAATTTAAACTAGTAAGAAATGAGGAAAATGAAATAGGATTCTCCTGTGCTCTGAATAGCTTCTATAAATGAGTGTGGAGATAAATCTGAATAGGAAGAAAAAACACAGAGCTTAGTGGTGGTAATATAACAGCAAAAATAGTAGTGAGATCATTTTGTTTTAAAGTTGCTATGTGACAAAGTTCTTTTGCATGTTTTATCTCATTTGATTAAAGCACAATTGATAAGTGAGTGGTTTAGGGTTGAGGTAACAGGAGCATGAAAGAATAGATAAGTGGAAGTTTAAGCAAAAATAGCACAGACAAAACATTACAAGACTGATAAGGCCAAATAAGCAAGATAAGAGGGATTGTTTCCAGAGGATAAGGACGACAGGAAGTAGTTCGTCAGGGAATCATATCCTTTATTTTTTTTTTTTAATTTTTTTAAGTGACAGCAAAATACTAATGTAAAAATGCCCAGTAAGTAATCAAAACTTTACAGCTCATTATATGGGACAAAGATCAAGGCTGGAGATAAAAGCAAACAATTTTCAAGAATGACTTGCTATCAGGAAGGAGAGAATGTGAGAGTATGGAAAACTGGAAACAATTAGTACCCTAAAACCAGTGAAACAAAAGACTAGCTCAAAGGAAACAGAGCCAATATTTTGGCCAAAATTTTCAAATATTCTGAATTTCAGTGATTAGGAAGATGAGTTTTGTATTGGACAAAAAGCGCTGCTAATGAACTTCATGTGTGAACTCTCAGACGCCTGAGTGTGGAAGAGATTGAGTGAAGGGTGATAAGAATATTGTGTCAGACAGCCTCAGAAGAGAAGCCAGAATAAAAGGCAAATATTATAGCAGCTGTGGGGAAGTGCGAAGTATCAGAGGCAAAAGGATAAGAGATGAAGATAGGATTCAACATGTTAAAAACAAGAACAAACACATAAGCACAGAGTCTCCAAGGGCACAGAGAACCCAAGTTCAAAACCAGAGGGAGAAAATGTCTCTTCTCTCATCCACGCAGTCTTGGTATGATATCCAATTAAAGGTCATTGAAAGTATGAAGCCAAATCCAGTATTTTTAAATTATCACTTTATGCAATTATTACTAAATAATTCTATTGACATCAAAAACGAATGAACTTCAGTCTTTCTAAGAAAATTTGTTTCAGGCTGAAGGTATACACATGTAACTGTATGTATGTACAAGTGTTCAAGACAGATAACTATACTACTCATTCTCTCTTAGTTCATCCAAAAGAATAGTCTGTGCTGTCATTGTTCGATAGTTCATTTTTTATGTCTAGCTCTTGTAAATTGAACAGCTACTTCTTTTTTTTTTTTTTTTTTTTGGCGGCACCAGGGATTGAACTCACAACCTCGCACCTGCCAGGGCAGGCACTTAAGCCACTGAGCCAAAATCCCAGCCCTAGTTTCTTGAGACAGGGTCACACTATGTAGGTCAGGCCAACCTTGTGCTTGAATTGTAGCCCAAGCCGACCTCAAACTCACAACGCTCCTCCTACCTTAGCCTCCCTAGTGCGGGGATTAAAGGCGTGCGCCACCACGCCTGGTTTGAACAGCTATTTCTAAGATAACAATATGCAATATAGTAACTAGTGTTGATTTATTACTTTTTTTAAAAAATTCTGTATTATTCCTACTCTTTTTTCTGTTCTGCTTTTAACAATTAAAAAAAAAAAAAGAAAAAAATGTGTTTCAATGACAAAGAGTTGCAGAGTTATTTGTATTTCCATAATGCATTATAGATTGGGAATGTGAGTACAAAGGGCAAGTATTCACACCCATGATAAAGATAATCCAGTTTAAAAGATCCCTGTATTGCCATGTCATATTTTTAGTCTCAGATCCTGATTTTTACAGCTTATGTAATTGTCTTTTTCAGATAACACACATGAATGAAATTTATAGTGTTTTGTCCTAATACAAACCATGCTTTCTGCTTTTACTAGTTCTATCCTACATTTGTTGCCATGGTCAGTTCATTTCTTTCTGACCATATAAATTGAAAAAGCCTCCTTGTGAGAAAGGGTGAAAAAATATTACTTAACACTAGTAGAACAATAAAGCCTTATATATGACAGAAAATAGAAGAATATTGTTTCAAATAACTTCTTTCATCTGTAGTAGGTTACTGTAACAGTTAACCACTGCATAGGATTCACTTTACAATGCAGTCACATCCATTTTGCCTCTGAATAAAGCAGAATTGACAATATTAATAACCCGTTAAGATGGAAACTGTTTTGAAACAATGAGATGAACTTTTATAAGTCAGCAAAGTCAAGTCATTGTTCCAAAAGAAAGTTTAAATTATAGTCAAGTTTAAACTTACCTTTCTCAGCATCAAAGTCCTTCTAGGATCAATATTTATAGTTTCTTAAACCAAATTTTCCATAAAACACTATTTGACCTTTCTGGAGATAGGTCGGAGAGTGTTCTAGTACAAAAATACAGGTTTTAATCTGGCCTTGATTTCTCTTAAGGTATCAGGAATTTGAATATTTACACTAAAATGCTAATCTTGTGTTTTTCTCCCCCTCACCACTCAACAGAGTGTAATACACATTATATTGAGTAGAAAAGACATTTGTCCATTTCTCCCTTACCTATGATCCTTATATTTTTCTCTCCCTGGAAAGAAGAGAGAATTATATCAATTCATAATCATCAGATACTCATTTTTCCAAGGAATTACTACTCTTCCTCACTTTTACCCAAGATACCAGAAGAAACTTTTTTTTCTTGAGTTTAATTTCTTTTAAACACTACATACCAAATCAGTAGCAGCATTAATAAAATATTGGCACTACATGCCACCCTGTTTTATAGTACTAAAAAATAATTCTGTTTTCTAAATTATAGTGTGACTAATGCAGCATTTTTCAAATTAGGAAATAAAAAGAGCAAATACATCTGAAGACTATGCTTAATTTTAATACACTACTTTACTATTCACCTTTAAGTACTTCAACTACACCAATCACTAATGACTAAATCTTAGTTTCAATTCAATAAGAGACTATTAGCAGTCAATAAAATCTTTCACTATATTGGACAAACAATGTTTGGTGCACAATAAAAGGAAATTTCAAAGTATTGCTCATTTCCCAGCTAATAAGGTCAATTTATCATGCAAACTAACAAGATGCTGTTTTTGCAAGAAAAATAACAATGAACAATATCCAAGAAACTTCCACAAAACAGATACTTATAGACAATTTAGATAAAGTAAATGAAATGGGGAACAGTTTTATTCACTAGTAACAATAGCGACACTTTTATTTTGGGGATGGTGTAGTTTGTTACTACAGGAGGGCTGTGGATAGAAGGTAAAGAAGATGAGATGTAATCTCTAGTGAAATAAGGCCTTTGTATAACATACTTGTCTTTCATCATAAATATGACTATTTACAACTATCTTAAATAACTAAGAAATGTCCTCTGGTATACAGACTTTCTGTTATATACATGAGAACTCATAGACACTATTAAAAGTTCATTTGAATATGCCCAGAATTATATCCCATCTTTTTGCTTAGGCACATAGCCCAGGAAATAAAAATTAATAAATCATATAATTAAAATCAAATCATTGCCCCCAGGGTGTATACTATGGAACCTCTACTCTTATTTCTTATTCTTTCCATGTCTTCCACTGGTGACAGCTACTTATCCCCAACTTCTAATCTCTCATATTAGCAACTAATCAAAAGCTTGAAGAAAGTGAATTATTTACGATTTCTCCTACATGCCCCCTTTTTCTTTTATAGCTGCTATTTCTAATTTGTAATAAGTTTGTTTTAGGTTTTCTTTTAATAAATAAAAGGAAGTACATGGAAATAATTTCAATTTTACTTACCTAGTGTGCCAGACAAGAGAAACTACAGTCAGTAATACTTTGTACTGTACCATTTCCAAAACCTCCCCACTTTCAGTATTTCATTTGACCCATAGCACCCTGTGAGTTAGCTATTATTATTTCAATTTCATAGATGTGGTAACTCCAGCCCGGAGAGGTTAAATGACTTGACCAAGTTCAGATAGTAAGTGACAACAAGGCCCAAAACCTATGACTTCTAAAATTGGTTCCCAAGATAGCTATTCATTTTCACAGGCAAAAACCGAGACTAAAATTTATGATGTGAATAATGGGTTATTCATTGCCTTTTGTGTTTTCTCATGAGGGACACCAGGACAGAGACACTTGACATACGCAAAGTGATAAGAGGGAGAGAGATCAAGGAAGCTGGTTGGGCTTCTAGGTCTCTATATTTCCCAATATGGTGCCTTATGAATACTATATGACATCTGCCACAATCGTCCTTGTACCTCAAATCCTTTTAACAAATCATAAAAGATACAATGATTGGGTCTCTATAACCATAGCAAAAGAAAATCCTTTTTTTTTTTTCTCTCTCTCTCCTTCCATCCAATTTGCCCAGTGTCGTCCTATGATCACACGTGCCATAATGGGGAACTGTTGTAACTGATTGAGGTTACAATCACACAAATGAGTGGTCGTAGGGCCTGAACCCACACGATCACATTAACAGCCATTCTCTACTGCTGAGTTCTCCGCGCAGCAGCTGCCTAATAAGAGGCTGCCGAACTGAAGCATGAAATGAACACAAGAAAGTCACTCCTGAAGTTCAGTCAACTTCGGACTTGTGGTCTGCAGAAGCCAAGATCCTGGAGCCAGGCACTTAACTCTCTCTCCAGCAGGCTGATTATTTGCAAATCACAGCCAATGGCCCCCCATTAACAAACTAAGGGGCAACTCCTCATACCAGAAGTTTCCACAGACCTTCTGGAGAGCACACTGCAATGGTGCAGAATTGTGTGAGCTGTAGGCGATCTCAGCCTCCACACCTGACAGCAGCACAGGTCCCTGAACTCCCTACTCAAGTTTCCTTCCTACTCTTTCCTTTGTCCTTGTTTCTTTGGCAACATTTCTCTTTTTTTCTCTCTCTCTCTCAAGATATTGTCCTTCTTCTGTTTGAATGCAGCATTACCTTATATCATGAATTTCCATCACAAACAAATGAAGGAAAAGTAGTGATAACAAAACATTTACTTTCTGCTCCTCCTCCCCACCCCACCCTGGGGACAAAAGTGTACTAGTTCTAGTGGTTTTGTAATGTCCTTGATAAAGTAAGTGACTTAAAAGCATAGGCTTTCCTCATTCATCAGCTCTTTTCCCCATCTATGAATCTTTAAAGAAAGCGTTTGCTTTGAGATTTACTGAGACACATGAATAAGATGCCACAAATGAATAAAAGATGAATTCTACCATTTACAAGATATATGATCAGGCAACATACCACCCAGAATCTCTGTATGTAAATAAAATAATTAAGAACATCATTTACATGGATGTTTATGCTTTTTCTGATTAGTTGAAATTTTGTAATTCTGGATAAAAGTTGGAAACCAAACTAATGAACACATTGTATGAGAAGCAAAACTACACGGATTGATTTATGCAGTAAGTTCAAAAACACATACATTTCTGTAAACATAATGATTCAGAATGCTTTAATTATTGTGTTAGTATGAGGTAAACTGAAAACATTTTGTGTTATGATTAGGGTACTTTGTGATGCCAAATTTAAAGATGTTTGCCGTTTTGTTGAAACAGATGTTTCCATATTCTCAATTGGCCCCTCATTTCTTGAAAGATTTCTTTGATACTTAACAACATTTTCATCGGACTTCATTATTCCTTAAATAGAGCTATAAATTTGGAATACAAGCCACTTGTAGGAAAATCTTGGTCTTTTAATATACACTATGCATATAATTTTTGTTTAATTTAAGCTCCCTGATTTATAATGCATTATAGACTGTACACTATCACAAATATCTTTTCTATTATTATTACTTGTGAAACGATTTATTTATAGCTTTAGTCTACCTTATAAAAGAAAGAAGTATACATCAACATATACAAACACATACATCATATATGTAATCTGCATGTGAAAACTCTATTCATAAACATCATCCTTATTGTGATGATTATGCTCCTAATGATGTTTTGGTAGCAGCCCTTCATTTTCTGTTTATCAGTTTAGGTTTTGTGACTCATTCATGTTTTTTAAGTTATACATTATTTAAATTACATTATATTATAATAAAATATCTATAAAACAAATGAAAATATCTAGTTCTATGTCCTTATGGTTGAAGTAACAAAAGTATTTAATTAAATAAGTTATTTAAAGCAGCTCATCCACATAATCTTGTAAATTTTTGTTCTACACATTTATTCTTCAAATTGAAATATAAAATATATTTAACAAAACCTAAATTAATTCTTCTTTATCTGAGACCAATTCCCTAACCTTCACTATTTTTCACTAATTCTATTTCTAGCTTGTCTCCCTTCTCATCCTTTTTTCTGCGATTTTCTCTTTCCCTATACTCCCTTCTCTCTTTCTCTCTGTCTCTTTCTCTCTCTGTCGTTCTCTCTCTCTCTGTCTCTGTCTTTCTCTCTCTGTCTCTCTCTTTCTCTCCCACCCACAACCTCTAATAACCTTGTATCACTCTCCCTACACAAGTTGTGCCTGCTGGAACTGTATTCCTTCTACTTTCTATCTCACTATCTTTCTCTTTAGATATAGATTATATATAGCTATAGCTATAGCTAAAGGTAGACATGAAAATGGAAATGGAAATGGAAATGGAGATGGAGGTGGAGATGGAGATGGAGATAGAGATAGATATATGTTCATACATCTTTGTCTAATCTCCTTTTATAAAGATAGCAGAGTGATCTGTCCTCTTGACTTAAATTCCTTTCCACAGGGTTTTCCAGAGCATTACCGTATCATCACACCTCTTCAGGAAAAATCTTATCAGTTGTATTAGTCACCATCTTGTTACTGTAAGGAAATAACTGAGGTAAGATAACTATAAAGACAAAGATTTGACTCACAGTTCTTGAGGCTCAAGGTAACAGCACTGGCATCAGATCAATTCCAGTGAAAACTATGTTGGCTGAGTCACGCCATGGCAGGTAATAATGATGGGACTGTGTATGAGAGTGAGGGGTCGCCTCTTAAACAAGAAGCTTGCTACAGTAGGTATGGCTCGGTCAGAATTGTACAACGATCCTCTCATTAGTATTAAGTAGGGTCCTACAAGGCTGTATTCTTGTCAAGGGTGTATCTCCAGTTCACCTAAGGACCTTCCACCAGTCTGCACTTTTTATAGATTTCACCTCTCAACCTTACACTGAAGACCAAGCTCTCAGCACACAGCCCTTTGGGGAATAAGCCACTTCCAAAGCAGAGCCCCAACTTTATCTCATTATTTCACGGTACTATCCCATGAATTGCTCTCTAGACCACGGAAAGCTGATAAACCATCTTTCACCCTAAAATGGTAGCCTATAGACTTCTACAGTAGTACTGTTCTCCAGTTCTGCTCTGCTTTTGTCCTGTGCATTGCATCATTTTGCTAACAGATAGATCCACATTTTCCACATCCTATTGTCCTTATTGGACCACCCATCTGATTGCTAAACACAGTGGTTGCTTCTCAGTTAACTGAACTCTGTGAGATAAGTCACATTGTGGCTATAGCCATTGGTTTTTAACAGTGCATTTTGACTTTGTCTCTATGATTCTTCTACTAGTTTTTGAACCATCAAATCACAGTTTAATTCTTTGGCTATTCTTCCTTATTTTTCTTGTCAAGTATCACTGTGTTTTACGGTTCCACATTTTCTTTCTTCTGTTTTATTCTATAGCCAATCTGCTCCACCAGAGTTGTAACTTCAAGTCTGACTCACATACTCAATCAGTATCTCTAGTCATATGTGCAATGAAAACTTTTTGTTCAGCTGTATGAAAGCTGATTTGTTGGTTTCTTCTTTTTTCATAATAAGTTATTCATATTTAAAAATGAGTTATAAATGTTTTAGATTATCTTGTTGAAATGTACTGAGTGATGATTTATTATAGCCAAGCTTCAACTTAATATTACTTAAGATATTTGTTAGTATATTTTATGATGTACTATGTATCATTGTGGATGATTTTCAATTTGTTGGTACTGATGTTAGTAACAAAAGGCCTTACATAAATAATGAAAGAAATAGAAATAAAATGCTCTGTAAATTCCAAGTGCCGCTCTCTATTTCAATATATTTCAATTTTTTTGAGAAAATACAATTACATCTGGAGATGTACCAGCTGATTATTGCACTAGATGTATGCAATTCCACGTGTGTTTAAATGCTGATTAGATTCCTAGCACTAAAAACAAGAGTAGGCAGTTATCATGCCCATTCAATATTTAAATTTACATTGGGTTACACTGAAGAAACATATGAAAAATATCTAAGAAAGAAACCTCTTGTAATGACTCGTGTCTGTACAACTCCCCACAAAGACTCATGTGATCATAGCTGGGACTTTTCAGAGGTGGCTGGATCTATGATGTGTGATGCTGGGATTAAGGGTGTGCAATTACTAAATTAGTTCACTAATTCACTTGGCACAGTTCTGGATGTGGATAATCAGAAAGTCTAACCTTGGTGTGGGTGTTAACACCCAAAGGGCATGTAGCGTGGATAGACTATAAAGACAGAAAGAAGGCCTGCCGACTGGTGCCTCTACGCTACTCCCCTGCTTTGCTGTCATCTGCCTGCCATACCCTGTGCCTTGTCACCCTGCCTTGGAGCCAGCCAACTATGGACTGACACCTCTACAAACTGTAAACTGAAATAAACTTTTCCTCTGTTAACTTTAAGTGTTCAGTATTTTGCCTCAGAAACAAGAAAAGTAACTAAGACATCTGTGAATATTACTTTTGTAGCTAACACACCTTTTAAGTCACATGTTTAAGTTAGATTTTATCATAACGGTAAGCAACATAAAACTGTATTACATAAAAAGTCAATATGACTAGCAACCAAACAAAACAAGACAAAACCAAAATAAAAAATACAGCCAGGGGTGGTAGCATGTATCTGTAATCCCAGTGAGTCTGAGGCATGAGGAATGCTGTGAGTTCAAGACCACCCTGGGCTACATAGTAAGTTCAACACTAGCCTGAATTATATAGTTAGATCCTGTCTCAAAAGACAAACAAATAAAAAATGCCAAAGCCCTTAATGGCATAATAGAACAGGAAGAATTTATTTCTTATGTGTTTGGTCTTAGCTGTGTATCACATAGGTAAATCTGAAACACTAGCTGAATTTACTTGCATATCTAAAAACTGGCTAGCTATTGCTCATCCAAAATGTCAACTGCAGCAATGGGCAACTTGGTTCCATTCTGTTTCTTTTTCTCTCAAGTATGTCCAAACAGTGAAGGCATGAACACAAACCCCAATCTACAAGTGCTTCTCAAGTCTCTGTTTCTATCCCATTTCCCAGAATCAGTTAGCCAAAGTAAGTCACATGGCCAGAGACAAAGTGCAATGGTGTTGTGAAGTTACATGGAAAAGATGGGCTCCTGGGACAAGGAATACTAACTAGTTTTTCAATCTATCATGTCAATAATTTTCTCTGCAGTGTTCTCTGAACTTTTTTTTTCTAACTAAAATTACATACCAGTCATTTGGTACACTTAATTCATTTCAACTTTAAAGCAACTCTGTGAGATAGGTGTTATTATTCCTTCTCATAATTTCTAATATCTTGTGTTTGACAATAAGAAACTAAGAGTTAGCTCAAGGCCTCAGAGACTGCAAATGGAAAAAGTAGATGGGAATTCACATGGTTTGACTTCGAAGACTCTTCTTACTTAATTCCAGTATTGTAATGACAACAGTGCCCAAGTTAAAAATAACAGTCCTTGTGATGATGCCATCTCCTGATTATTCATGCTTACAGCTTTCATTACATATGAAGAAATAAACATTTATGTGCTTCTTTAATTAGGTATCCCTTAACTTTTTATTTGTGTAATAATTGTAATCACATTTACCATAGTAATATACAGTTTATGTTTTGTTTTGTATTTTGTTTAGTTTAGTTCTATGTTTAAATTTCAGTTCTGACAATAATAAGCTCCATACCAATTCCTGGTATTCATAAATGAATCTCGGCAATCTTATGTCGCAATTTCAAGTCTGGTGTTAAATTCACCTGACAAGCAGGAATCTCACAGGCTTTCACTTCTAGAATAAAACACAAAGAAAAAGAAAAGGAAATTCATTAAGTCTACTAGCTTTTCATGCTTTAGAGTTGGAAACGGGCTTAAGCCTGAATGCTTCTAGCATTTTATAATTTGGTTTATAATCAGCTACGAGAAAGGAAAAGTAATCACCAAAATGAAGTGGTTTACCATCCTGCAATTGTGACAGCAAAGAAATAGGACTTCATGATATCATCAAAACAAAAGAATGCCTAGCAACATTCATTTTAACTGAATTCTTGCGCTGTGCAAAACTGTAATTTTTAAATTTAAATTCTTGAACTCATACCCATTATAAGGGTAAGTCTACATACTGAGAATTAGATTTTGTTTCTCAAAACCAAAGCCCTGAAAGAAAACACACACACACACGCGCACACACACACACACAAAATCATTCTCCAATCATATTACATCTTCTTTTCCCTTGAGTAAATAAAGGGTAAGAAGTCTCTAACTTACCAGTCAAGAAAACAAAAGACTGATAGATACAATTACCTAAGCGATTTGAAGAATAGGACTAAGATATCCTTATATTTCTACATCTACTGTATTTATTGGGCCATGATTAGGCTAGTTAAGAGGTTTCAAATGCATTGTCTTTATAGAATTTAGAGCTTTTAACAACTTTTTTGAAAATATCTGCTGTAGAGAAGCGGTTTATAAATGAGCTCAGAGAATGATGACCTTTTCCTTGGATCAACTAGACTCCTTCAGTTAAGGAACAGACACAAAGCCGGTTACCTTCCTTAAGATGTTTAATTGACTCTTCAAAGATCAAAAGCTAATAGATTGACTGCTGTTAAATCTTGTACAACACGATTGTTTCCACACCTTGAATTTATGTGGGTTAACAATGCAATCTCCAAAATGTAAGTTTAAGAAAATCCTACTCTTTTTTTTTTCTTTTTAACTAATGCTTAATATAAAGGAAGAAGAAAACTTAGCAGTTGGTTGCCATTTCTTCAAATGGGTAGCAATGGATAATAGTATTTTTCTAATCACTAAATAGTTCTCCTGAAGCAGAGAGCTTTCCAAGTGTGATTAGTTTTCTAGCCTTTTTATGTGTATTTAACTACGGAAGCATAAAAGACCAGTAATATGGAATATGTTTCCACTTTCAATTTATTCTAAGATCATTCTTCAAAATGGCTGTATCTAGGAGTCAGATCATGTAGACCTTTATCTAGAATTCCAATTTCTCAGAACAATAGATTTCCAGAACAGTAGTTTTTATTAAAAATAAATTTGATATTATCTTAGAAGTTTAAATGATAAAGTGATGGTTATCCTGGTTTAAAATCCCTTGTTTGCCTAGTAACCTTAAAAGTTTAGAAGCAATTTTAGAATAGAGGTTGTGTTTTCTCATTTTTGTATACCATATATTAGAGCTTGCCAAACTGATTTTTTTTAGGAGTCAGGAACTGTCATAAGGAGTAGATTAGAAGATGTGATTTTGAAGCCAGATTGCTAATTACTTGGACATCAATGATGACCTCATAGGTCCTAGGATAAAGGCAGATGAAATACTGAATTCATTTCACATAGAAATGAATCGATCGTTAAAATATTCACTGGGTATAAACTGGAATAGGTTACTGGTGTGAGAGAATGCACTGTCTGGTTCATTAATTCAAGCATTTTAAAACTGTAGGTAAAATAGTAAGAATAATGACTATGAAACTGGATAGTTATTGCTAGGTGTTCTTAATATACTGGAAAAAGCAGTGCAAGGCTGAGGATGATCATTAACCCATTAAAGCATAGTGTTAAACCAAGAAGCCATCCTAAGAAGCATACAAAGTGAATCATTCTTACCCTCTAAAGCTGGCAAGCAAAAGAGGAAAGACGGAAATGATGGTAGCCCTGCAGTGAGCTGAATTCTCAAATCTGTGAGGTCTCCCTTAGCCAAGACATTACCTTGATTAGGAAGGTGTGGTGCTTGAGTCTAGTGTTGAAGACTACTTAGCTGATTTGAAGGACTAGTAACCTTAAACGTGCTGGAGGAAACAGCGTTCATTCAGTTTTGCTTACTAGCTGAGCACACAGATTTCATCTCTTCTGGAGGATGCCACAACCAAGGGCTGGGTTGGTAGCAGAGAGCAGTCCTGACTGGGCACCAGAGATACTGCTGAATTGGCCGTGAACTTCTCAACCTCCATAACTTTAAAAATAATCCTATCACTAATAAATTACCCATTTTCAGGTAGTTTGAGATAATAACACAAGCAAACTAAAGCCACTCCCTTGACTTATGGCAAATTGACTAAGGTAAATTGAGAAGGCCATGGTAAGGAGGGAAACGAAGATGAAGGGTCACCTTCACAGATGAGGAGCAATTGCCTGAGATAAATTAAGTAGATTTGAAAGGGTATTAGTTAAAGCTGAAATAAATTTATCATGGAGAGTCTGAGAGGCAAATAAAGGACAACAGTTTTGGCCTCAAAATCAGCCACAGCACCAAGATCCTCTTTAATGCCAATGACTTTTATATAGTCCCAGGAAAGGAACAAATTAGGATCTTGGGAACTCTGCTTTTACATGAGTGAAAGTTTTAGAAAGGAGGTAAATCCTTGCTGCGTATGAGTAAATCACTATGGATATAGGATTAAATTATATCAACTTTCCACCTTCAACATTAAAGCATTCACTCAGCTACCTGCCATGAATGAGTATCCTCTCCAGTCTCTTCTCCATGGTATGGGAGGGTGCTGCTTTGCTGTTTCCAACTTCTTCCTTGGCAGCCTTTATTCAATGACTGGTCTATGGAAATGTATGAAAGACTGGGATTCTGGGCTCAATTTGGAGAGTTCTAAAGGGCACCTGAGCTTGAGAATTCCCTGTGGCATCAGCTAAGCCTTTTATTGCACTATAGCATTGGTCAACATCTACCTTTGCCTGACCCTGCCTGTTCAGTTTATTAAAGATGTCATTTCTGAGTGCAGAATGACTTAGGAATGAAATTTTCCCCTTCAAAGTTTAAGAGCTCTAACCTAAGAAACTACAACTATTTTTATAGTTTTCTCTTGTTGATAATTTTCCTAGATCTTCCTTTATTTTTTACTTAATAATATTTCATATTATTTGTGTTTTTATAATCATTTATCCTGTTTTGAAAATGTTACCTTACAGAGTCCAGTGATATAAACATTTCTAGGCAAGGTCATCGGTATTGTACTTAGTCTAAATCTTAATTCTAATAACTAATTTCAATGTTTAAATCTTGGTGGTTTCATTGGTTTCATTTTTAGAAAAGTGAAGAGTTTCCTAGATCTCAGTTTTTCTGAAGATTAAGTTAGATAATGTCTAAAAGCTACTTTACTATTATGAAAAGCTCTTTTACATAACTTTCTTTAATTTCCCATTTTAGTTTCATCTACCTATCCTGAATTAATCAAATGTCATCACTTCAGTAAGAACTGCATACCATGTCTTTAATAACACCATCATCTGAGAAATGCAACTCCTCATTTCATTGAATTTTAAATTTAGTCCAACAAATATTTTTGGAAATAATTGATAAAGCTAATTGAAATACAACACAGAGTAACATGCACAAGTGCACACTTCCTAAGTGTAAAACTCATTGAATTTTACATGCAAACATATCTGATCACAGCACACATAATGATATAAAACATTCCCAACCCCAGAATTTTTTTCAGGTGCCCCTTCTCATTCATCTCTCCCTGGAGAGGGGATCATTATTCTGATTCTTGTCACCATAGATTAGTTTTGTGTATCTTTGGATTTCTTATAATTAGAATTATAAAGTATGTGTTCCTTTTCATCTGCTTTCTTTCCTCATTATGTATCTGTGAGACTCATTCATTTTACTGAGCTCAGAAGTAGTTTATTCTTCCATATTGCTGTGAAGTTGTGGAGTGTGGAAAAAATATGTTTGCATTTCTACAGAGTAAGACATTTTTGAATAAATTTCACTGGAGACTTGGGATCCTGGGCTGAATACATGCGTTGGGGAGTTAATTTGCAATTGTATAGACAGGGCAAGAACTCCAGAGAGATTCACCTCCCACCAGAGGTATGTTTTTGTGTGAAGAAAAAAAGAAAAAAAAAAAACCCAAGACTTTGGCAATGACTCTAGGTTATAAAATCTAAAGACTCATGGGACTATTCAGAACTTGGAAAGATTTTAATAATATTCCAAAATGTTACAATAAGAACTCAGAATTCTTTCTACCCTTTCAGCAAGGAGCAGATTCTCTCCCTCCTTTTGAGAGAAAAGACCCTACTTTCTCTCACATGTAAACCGAGAAAGTATAGTTTTCTTCTTTTGTCATCTATAAAAAGTTTTGTGAGTAAGGACATTTGACTTGGCTTTCATCACACTACCTCAGGAATAAAAATCCAGGACAGGGAACATCACAGAATAATTATCTGCTTTCTAAATGGTCAATGTTAATCTGTATATGGGCCTGAACCAAATACTTCTTTGTTGCACTGAGGATAAAATTAGTCAGTTAATATTGATTAATATTTATCCTTATTCTATTTGATTAAAACAACCATATATTTGTTCAGCTTATATTTGATATATATAGCTTCCTACTTGCAACTATTATTTTAAAAAAAAGCTACTAGAACATTCTTCTACCTATCTTGATGGTCATGTATTCTCATTTTTTGAGAAATAACTAGGAGTAAAACGGTTAGATCATGGGGAAGTAGTAGCATTTTTAGTGTTTGCAAATGTAGTTACTTAACTTTTCAAAGGAATTTTTAGCAATGTACATTCCCACAAAATATGCAAACACTCTATTTGCTTCACATCTTTAATATCATTTATTCATTCTCCTTCTGAGAAGTTCACTTATTTTTCAATGCTATAAAGATATCATTACATTATCTTCTAGCTTTCAGCATATTGGTTCAGAAATTACAAGTATTTCAGAATATTGGTTCATCACCTTTCTACTGTTTCTTTGGACATAACTGAAGCAGGAAAGGGCAGGCGACCTGCGGGAGACAAACGTGAGATTTTCATACGTGCACCATTGGGCTTAGGTTTCATTTTCTTGCTTAAGAGTTACTTACCTGAAAAGAGGCACCCAAGAGTGATTTAAATAATCAGTTCCAGTAAAACCCGGTGTGTGCTAGAAAATGTTAAAGTTGACCAGTTTCCGGCGGGAAGGCGAGAGAACTTCCCAGAGTAATGGTGGCCCCTGAGAGGAGAGGACTGCTGTAGCCAGAAAGAGGTCAGCAGGCTGGGCAAGACAGCCAGTCAGGGAAAAACCAAGCCTAGGGTGACCCAGAGAAGGACAAGATAAGATGATGATTGGGACTGAGGACTAGCAAAATGTCAGGCCCCAGGATAAGGACATAATGACCAACACCCGAGCTCTGGTATCCTGATAAACGAGGGTTGCATGTTAAACTAGAGGAATCTGATTGTCCAGGAACGTGACAAAAATGAGTTGATAGATAGCCAGTAACACTAAGCATCTATTTATACCCTCTGAAGCATCCCATTGTTTTGCTTGTGCTAATAATTTTAGAAAAGTTATCACTGATGGTGCTTGCAAAAGTACACTTGCCATGCACTTGGAGCTCCTAAAGATTCACTTATAAGTCAAACTTTCCTTTTGTAACCCATAGGCAGAACTCAGTGTGACTCAAAATGGTCTTGGATTTAGTCATGTGTGTGTACAAAAACTCCTAAACAAAGAGATACTGCAGCAACCCTTCTCCCTTTTTGGGATTTCAATTTCAGATCATGGTAGATTACAAAAATCCCCCCTCCACCTTTTTTTTTCCACCCCCATTTGGGCAGGTGTTTCTTTTGGCAATGAGAATTTGTTGCCTTTTCCATCAAGATCATCTGCTGCTCTACTTTTTAAGTTTGGATGTGGCTACTTGAATATATTTGGAGATTGGCAAATGTGGTGCCAGCAACAGCTTGGAAAGTACATAAGCTTTGGAGCTTTATTTCTCTTCAATGCTTAGAATCGTGAGACTATCACATGAGTGAATTTGAGGTAAGCTTTTGGAGTAGAAAAAACCAGGAAGAGGGGAAACAAGACACCTCCTCAGTCAATCGTTGTCCAACCACCATCATACAGTCTGCCAAATATCAGGAATGAATGAGTTCCCTAGTTGAACTAGCCATGAATTGACTTCCCTGCTAAATTGAGATGCATAAAGTTAGTCTAGCCCATAGGGATCATTTGAGCCTATAGTCAACCCGGAGAATTGTGAGGAAATAATGAATGGCTATTGTTTCAAGCTCTGTTCTTTGAGTATGAATTACCTTGCAAAAACTTAAATTTCTCTAGTCCTCAAATGTTTTTATACTCTACAGTCTTCTTTATATTTTTAACATTATGCAATTCTCATGGAAATTTTTCTTTTAATCTTACAACTCATTCTTTCTGCTTACATTGCTGAATTTGACCAATGCATTTTGAAATTTCATTATTGAGCACTTTAATTCTAAAATGCCCGTTTGGTTATATTAATATAGATATTAATATATTAAAATTTTTTATAAACCTCATTGATTTCTTCCATCTTTATTATCGATGTATATAATCTATTTAGTTATTACTACTAACTAATCTCTGGGTTATGTTAGGGTCTGCTTTAACATTTGTTATTTCTCTAGATTATTGATCATTCTTTCTTGCATACTTTCATGTTGTCATTTTCAGAATATTTGTGTTGCCTTCAAATTCGTATGTTGAAAACCAAACTTTGATAAATGAATTTCTATTGTTTATAAGATACCCGTTCTATTTTTTTTTGGTTGTTGTTGTTATAGCAACCTGAACAGACCATACACATGTATAGTAATTTTTTAGAACTATAAGACCAGACTTCATTTAAAAGACTTACGTATGCCCAGATTATATATCATCCATCCCCAAAGATTTTCCTATTTCCTCTTGAAATAGAATAGTTTGAACTGATGCTGTTTTTTATCAAATCAGGAAGAGGTCTGAGTCAAATTTTATAAAAAATCTGCCTTTAATATGTAGCCCCTTTGACTGTTCAGCTTAAAAAAGTTTAAAATCTGGCAAAAGTTCTGGAGGGAGACGGTGCTTCCTCTCCGCAGGCTGGCTTGAGCTCTAGACTAACTGCAAGCTCTCCTACCATTCCAATTAAAAAATGTGCCATGAGGAAACCCAGCCTTTTAGAATGCAGGTGCTCTTCATTTCCAATTTATATACTGGTATAGAACCCCAAAACTAAGAATTCTTTTAAAAGAAACACGTCTTCAGCAAAAACTCACTCTCATTGTCATCCGTGTGAACCGAGTTTTTAAAAGGATACTTTGTCTTTCCTATTGGTGTAGCAAGCATTTCGTGTGTGTGTGTGTGTGTGTGTGTGTGTGTGTGCATGTGAATGTATGTATATGTGCGTGTGCATGTGTGTATACCTGGTTGTGTCAGTTTTCACACTGCAAGATTTCCAGAAAGAATTAACTTAGAGAAAATGTTCTTGTTTTGAGTCCATGAGAAATAGCAGTAAGCAAATCATCTCAAAGTTTAACACTTATATCAAGCATCACATTCATTCACTCAAAAATATTTATTAGTGTTTGTTATGTTACAAACATCATTCTAAGCAATGGCAAAACCTCAGTGAACAAAGCATACATAAATTTTTTTCTTGTGAAAGTTTACACTGAATCAAGGGATGTAGACAATAAACAAAAAACAAAATAAATATGCCTCAGAAACATACTACAAAATGTTAGATCGTGATAATTCCTAAAAGAAAAAATAAATAAGCGAACTAAGGAGAACTCAATCCTGACCCAGAACCATAATGTATGTAAATATTTTGTGAGAAGAGTGAAAGAGAGAGAGAGAGAGAGAGTGAGAGAGAGAGAAGAAAGAATATGAGATAGAGACTCAGAGACTGAGACTAAGACACTGATACAGGTACATTTATATATGTGGAGGTTGGGGTGTATTCTAGCCTCGTTATTTTCAAATTCCTCATTTGGGATTTAGCGCTCACTGAAATTTATTTGCAACACTGAAATCAATGCAAATCAGAAATGTGCCATTTTTGTGGTCATTCATGGAAATGAGTGGCAAAAATTTGAAGCATCCATCACAATGAGAATTCCCAAATGTTGGAAAGAAGGTAGCAAAAATGCTTTCTTATTTTAACTGTTTTACTGTTAACACAGTTCCTTTTAATAGTCAATTTAATGCTCTCTTTTCATGATGTTTGTTTGTTTATTCTTTGTACTGAGAATCAAACTCATAACTTGCACTTGCCAGGCAGGCACTGCACCATTAGGCTATATCCCAGCCCACTTTTCATGTTTTGTACAATTTGTGCTAGTGATTTCACTGTTAAAGGTGTTCGGAAGTATAATGTCAAGGTGCTGTGTAGTATTTCAAAGTACAAGAAATTAGTGACGTGTTTTATAAATAAATGCGTATATTAGAAAGCGTTGCTAAAGCATGAGTCAAGTGTTGCTGGCTATGAACTAAAAGTTAATAAATCAATAATATATATTTGGAAAACATGTCCTTAAGCAGAAACACACACAATAAGTGTATGTTTTGACTGACAGATGGAACTGTGACTAGTATAGAGTTCCTACAAAAGTTTCCTATAAAAGTAATGGTTCAGTATCACTACTAGTTCAGTGTTCATGGTGACTTTAGCGAACACCACTATTATGCAAATAAGACTCAAATGCACAAGTGTATGGACAGTGAGAGAGAGAGAGAGAGAGAGAGAGAGAGAGAGAAAGAGAGAGAGATAAGGAACTAGCTTGTTGATAAGATTTGGTGGACTGGCTTGGCAAGTCCAATATCTGTATATATCAGTGAAGGAAGTCGGGAAAGTGTTAGAGCGTAGTTGATGTTGCAATCCACAGACAGAATTTCTTCTTTTTTAGGTAAACCCCAGTCCTGCTATTAAATCCTTTCAAGTGATTGGATCATACTCACCCAGATTATCCAGGATAATCTCCTTTACTCAAAATCAACTGACTCTAGATAATAATCATCTCTACAAAATACCATCACAGCAACACTTAGATTAGTGTTGGATTGAATAACTACCTTAGCCTAGTCGAATTGACACAACTGACCATCACAGGAAGTAAATCTGACAGTATCTGAGAGAAGAGTTTCCCAGGTAGAGGAACAGTCAGTAAACCATTATTAGGATCTTGGTTCTTCCTGTAAGAGAAAAAGGGATTTTTTTGGCATGGTTTTTAAGCAAAAAAAGTTTATGACAAGATTTATATTTTACAATGATCAATTTGATTTTTGGAAAAAGACAGGAAATCAAGGGTAGGAACAAGAAAATGCTTGAGCAACTCATTTAAGATTTTGATCAGAGCAATAAGAGCAGTGGCGAAGAGAAATTATCAGATTTGGGACATATTCTGTCATTAGCACCTAACGGATGTGGACAAATGAAGAGTGACTGAAAAAGAATGAATGGTCAGAAAACAGCTCCATGAGCTTTGCTACGAGTTAATGAGGAGAATGAAGTTGTCTTTAAATGGGAGAAGGCACTGAGTAAAGATCTTCGTATGTGGTAAGACATCAGAAATGCAGCTTGGACATAGCTAGTAAGTAATTCAAATGGAGCCACTGGGAACATAGTAGGAGACAAATCTATAATTACAGATCAAAGATTAAATTATAGGGTCTTTATTTGACATCTGATTAGTTAAATCATTTAATTTAAATTGGGTGATACAGCAAAAGGGACAGGCAAAAAGAAAGCCACTCTAGGACTAAGTCCCAGGGCACTTCAATGCTAAGAGGCTTAAAGGAATACAAATAAGCGAATAAAGACAATGAAAAACGTTGGGAAAATACTAAAGATGTGACAGTACCTGGAAACTTAGTGAAGAAACAGTTCCTATAAAGAGAGTACCATCAACTGTCCCTGATAGCCACAGAATTGTGGACAAATAATTGCTTATTAGACTTAATAATGTGGATATTATTTGTGACTTCAATAAAGAAAATAACCCTTCTCTGGACTGGTGTTAAGGGAAAACAGGAAGAGGAAATGTACATGCAGGGATTGAAAACAGCTCTCTTAGTTTTGCAGTCACGTGTACATGATTTATTTGGAAATGAAAAAATTATCAATGGTAAGATACAATCTCCAACTTTTGAAATAATCCATCCTGTTTGTTCTCTTGTTAAAGTGTGAATCTTTCCATACTTCCTTTATTTAATAGGATTTCCCTTTTTCTTTAATTTAAAACCATAGCATCATAAATTCATACCTCCTTTTCCATTTTGTCATATTCTTCTTAATGTATTAACATTTTTGAACTTTATCTCCTTGCTAGATATTTAAAAGTTGGGAATAGTTGTGTTCCTACCCTATATTCTTTCAGCATCTGGGATGATGCTATTTATAAAGCAGGTTTTGAATACATATTCAAAAGATGAATATATAAACTTTCTTACAACTTCCTGTAACTATTCTTGGGAAAATGGACACGAAATTGACATAAAATTTAATATAAGCTTTAACTAAACTTTATGAAGGTAATATTAAAACATTTAGCATAAAAATTCCAACCATTGCTTTTGAAATTTATGTTGTTTAAAAGATTTCTCTATATCTCGGTTTTTAAAAGGATCTTCAATTTTGTCGTTTTTACATTTAGGCAGTTGTATTTACAAGAGACCTCCCCTCCCAGTCTGTCATTTCAAGAAGTAACTTTGTAACACAAAAAAACCACCTCATTTTGATTCCCAGTACCAAAAAAACCCCGCTCATTTCGTGTAATATAAAAAATAAGTTAAAACTGTTAAACTAAATCGACTGCTATGATTTATGATTAATTATGCTTTTAAATATTTCACTATATCATCTTTGTAGTTAATATAAAATTAATGTATAAAAATTATAACATTTCAACTTGCATATGAGTACATAGTAAGTTCATGAAAGAAAGCATGAAATATCTAAAAATGCTAGACATAGAAATACAGATCCTTTTGCTTGTGAAAAATACATAATTAGTACAGTGGGATATTTTCAAGATGTCTCATGTCATATATGCTAATCAAATCTCTGGTTTCTAATAATAAAAACAATGATGGCAACACAAGCTGAAGGAAAGAGAGATGCTGACGTTCAAGATAAGAAGTATCACCTTCCTAAAACAGTGATGGACTTTCCAGAATACTTTCAAATGTGATTGACTTCCAACAAGGTCACGTTTTTAAAATCAGAGGAAGAACATCTGATTAGCTTACTTTGTTCTATAAATAAAAGAATATAGCTAGGGAAGCACTGTTAGAGATGCAGGTTTAAAATAGCTTTTAAAGATATTTTTAGAGTGATATATATGTACCTATAATAATTTCATTCTCCACTGATGTTTTGAACAACATACATTGTTTTCATCCATTCAGTTATACATCAAATAAATTACGCATGTGACCTTTACATCATGCACCAGCCCAAGCACCAGGATACTGATCAGTGACTGTCGTTTTGACCTCCAGTGTCCTTCTACTTGAAAAAGTGTGAAAATATAGACGCAAATGATTACAGTATAACATTATGTTAAAATTCATGCACAATTCTGACTGAGGAAACACTGAAGTAGTAAATTTCATTGAGAGAAACTTTAAACTAAAGCTCATAAAATCGAAAATGTATGCAATTCTGGCCATCAAGTGACCTTAAGATATTAATCAGTTTTAATCCACTTTTTAGATATTTTGCAAGACATAGCATAGTTGCTTGAAATGAAAAGTTTGAAATCCTGTTACCACTCTAAGTTTCTCAGTTTCAGAAAAAAAAAAATCTGATGGCACTTCTTCAGTTCTACAAAATGATAAATAGCTGAATATTATTGGAGTTTAAATATTTCTGAGAGAGCAATTCTTCACTCCCTGCTGTTTACAAGTAAAACACTATCTACAAATAATACATTACATTAGCTGTCCTCTTTATCATAAAGCCATGTTGAATACTTGTAACATTTATAAAACGACACCAACTGATTGCAAGATGAGCGTTACCCTTGAGCAAATTATGAACACATTTATTTCAGTCTTATGCGTTTGAAACTAATTTTCTGGTAATATCAAAAGTGTTCATAGAATTAATTTCCTGTCAGTTCAGCAGTATTCAAGTGAATATTTTATGATTTTGCATTAGCTGTATTTGTCTAGAGTTGTGACATGATCGAGTCATTCTCTGAGGGAAACACATTAATAATTAAACTCTGTCCAATGTGGAGTGCTAAAGATGACAGCATAATTGTACATTTCCAGAGACCATTTCGCAAAGCAGAGAAGGAGAATTGCCCTGCCACCATTTAAATGTCAATTTAGAATTTCTTTCTAAACTAAAACAGCGTTTTAGAGAAATGGGTGGGGGGGATTGATGTCAAATTTGGAAACTGTTCTCTTTACTTTCTCTTTATTTTAAAATGTGAGCTAAATGCAAATAGCCTGCATCACTCTTTTCTTCTCATGCTGAATAAACTGTCAGTTAGAAGTTCTTTCTTTTGGCAATATAACATCATCAGTGGTCTTTGAGCCAGGACTGTTTAAATGATAAATATTACTTGCATAGATTAGCTCCGTAGCAAATAGTGCAGCTGACACGAGAAAGTTTGATTGGTTTCAGCTCTTCTATTTGAGTCTTTTTTAACTTACATAACTTTAGCAATAATTTAAGATTTTAATCTACTTCCCAGTCAAATGGTTGTGGATGGATCACTGTATGTGCCCTTATTTATGTTTCCCATTCAGATTCTTAAAATAAAGTTATTGGATTTTTAGAAGTGAGATTTTAAAAATTTCACAGGCATATATATATATTGAACACGTTAAAACTCACATTTGTATTTGCTACCTAGACAAACTGCATTTAAGAGTTGTGATTAGAGAAAACTTAATAAATTGAATTCGACAGAAGGCAAGTTTAGAAGCCTGACCCCAAAATAATTTGAATTTAAGTTTGCTGTTGAATAAATTAAACAGCTAATCCCTCCATGAACTTCAGTTTATTTTAAATATATATATATATATATATATATATGTGTGTGTGTGTGTGTATATATTCCTTAGAAACAATAGTTTCTTATTGTAAAACATTGGATGAATAATTACATAGTCTTTGAAAAATCCTTTTTTTTTTTTTTTTTGGTGGCACTGGGGATTGAACTCACAACCTCACACCTGGCAGACAGGCACTTAAGTCACCGAGTCAAACTCCCAGCCCTGGTTTTTTGAGGCAGGGTCGCACTATGTAGCTCAGGCTGATCTTGTGCTAGTGTAGCCCAAGCCGGCCTCAAATTCACAGTGCTCCTCCTACCTCAGCCTCCCGAGTGCTGGGATTAAAGGTGTGCGCCACCACGCCCGGCTAAAAAGACCTTTTTTTTTTTTTTTTTTTGTGGCACCAGGGATCGAACCCACAGCCTTGCGCCTGCCAGACAGGCGCTTAAGCTGCTGAACCAAACTCCTGGCCCTGGTTTTTTTTGAGGCAGGGTCGCACTGTGTAGCTCAGGCCGGCTGTAGCCCAAGCCGGGCTCGAACTCACAACGCTCCGCCTACCTCAGCCTCCCAAGTGCTGGGATTAAAGGCGTGCGCCACCACGCCCGGCAAAAGACCATTTCTTGAAGTTTACCTTAAAGAGATAATACTAGTGATTTAACCATAATGTAGTTCATGACAACTTTATTTATAAAAATGAATATAGGAATTAATATAGGTTAATGGCTAAAAAAAAGGATTTGTTAAATAAATAGGATGTATTTATATCATTAAATATTCTAGCAGTGTAAATAAAAACTTTCAGTGACTAGGAAAGTGTTTATTCATCTATATTTTTATTTGTTTGCTCCTTCATTCCTCAAATATTCATTAAATGTTTATTAACAGCCAGGCAGTGTTCTTGATATTGGAGCCAGGGCAGTGGGGAGAACAGAAGTACTGGTCTAATGGTTTAGAAGAGAACAAGTAAGAATAATCATAC
>RJWM01028376.1:0-25676 GCA_004363535.1 Dasyprocta punctata
GGACAGATCTCAAATTCTCCAATACCCATTGGCTAGGCTAGTTGCTCCCTGATAGGTGGCTCTGGAGCTCTGGGCTATGCTGGGCTCAGTACCTCTGTGACCTGTGAGACTGGCTGGGCATTCCCCTGATGGATTATACTGGAATGCTGGGCTGGGCAGAGCTCAGATCCTCCATGCAGCTAGCAAAGTTGCAAGCCCAGTGTGTGGTACCAGGGCCTTGATCCTGGCTGGGTGGAATTCAGAATCTCTGGGACCCAGGTAGCTAGCTGAAGCATGCCCCCAAGGTGTGGTGCTGCCTGGGCCTTGTGTCTGGCTGGGAGGGGTTCAGAGCCTCTGAACTGCGGGGCTAACCTAGGCGCACCTCCAGCATACGGTGCTGGGACCTTGTTCTTGGCTGGGTGGAGTTCAGAACCTCAGAGACCCACTGCTTGGCTAACTGGGATACATGCCTGAGTTCTAATTGAGCTCTAATTAAAATAACTTTCCTTATATCTTTGGTTCTTCATTTTAATAGTTCCATTCATCATATAAAACTTTTCTTTAGAAATTGCATCAGAATTAGTAATGGATAATATTAATTTTTTTAGTGTATGAATATATAAATAACATATATTTTCATTAATTTCACTTGACTACCAACTTTTTACCTCCCCTATTCCGAGATTCACTCCCTGAGTTTAACAAATTGATTTTCTAGTTCCTTGTTTTCTCTTACTCATTTATTTTTAAATGGTTAATATGAAAGAGACATGTGATGTTATTTTTTGAGAATTTCTTATTTTATTAATATTATAATGTCATGTACCATTCATTTGACATTTTCTTATAACTGAATCAAATGGTATTTCTCTTTTTAGTTTTGTTGAGATCCTCCATACCTATTTCTATAGTGATTTCACTAGACAACTCTCCCATCAAAAGTGCAAAAGTGCACCCTTGCCAACATTCATTGTTTTGTGTTAATATTCATATATTACAGGCAGAGTGTAGTATGGTGTTGTGCTTTGATTCAGGTTGTCATTTTGTGTCACTTAATGAATTATGACAGTTTCATAAAATATTGTTAAATGTTCTGTATTAATTTATTTCATTTTTTTCTTTTTCTAGTGTTTGTTTGATATGTGAGGGTTTTTTTAGTTATTTCCTGATCTTATGATGGTGATTCCCCTCTGTATCTGTTTTGAAGATTCTTGTAAGAAGTTTTGCAATACTTACTCATTTGTCAAGTATTTCTTTAGACTTGTCTTTGAAGTTCTTTGTTTTTCCTTCAATTTGACAAGGTATAGTAATGGAAGTTTGCAATTATTTGCATCAGGGCTTATAGTACATCAGTGCAAAGCCTACTGGCTTTAGATTTTCATTTGAAAAATCTTGGTTTTGCCTCTGAGTTAATTGCAAGTGACTTAGCATTTCTTTGTATATGCTTTTAATATTCTATGTCTAAATTTCTTGGCAATTTCACTATAGTATGCTATGAGGAGTTTCTTTTTTGATCAGATTTATTTGTCTCTGTTTCCTAGGTCAGGAGAATTTTCTCTTATAATTTCAGAGAATAGTTTTTCTATACCTTTGACCTGTAGTTGATTATCATACTGGATTCTTTGTTTTGTCATTTAGATTTTCAAAGAGCTCTCATCTTCTCACTACTTCTCATTCTTTATTCTCTGTGTCAATGATCCAAGACATTCAGTTTGCCATTTAATTCTGATACTCTTCCTTGTGATTCCTCAACGTATTGTTGAAACTTTCAACTGAAGTTTTTATTTGTACTTTTTATTTGGGTATTAAAGGATTGTCTTCCAAGATTTCACAGTTCAGTGCTTGTTCAGCAGCACATATACCAAGATTTCACAGTTCATTTCCAGAATCTCTATTTTTATTGAAGCAATCTATCATATATTGTACCATGACCTCCTCCTTGATTCATTCTGCTCTCCATTGTATCACCTTTGGTCTCATGAAATATTTAAGTATTTGATTAACTCAGCTCCACTAAACCATGTTTAGTAAAATTGATCATTTTCAGCATCACTTTTCAAAATTCTTTGAAATTTCTTCCACTGCAATATCAACGGGATGATTTTATCAATGGGATGGGAAGGAGTTATTAAATTTTGGAACACATACTATTTCTCTGTTTTCTGACAATTCTGTGTGTGTGTGTGTGTGTGTGTGTGTCTATGTGTCTGTGTGTTGAAGTCTGAAAATCACTGGGAATGTATTGTGAAAGAACTATAGTGTGGTGATCTCTTTGAGTAAGTGGCTTTATCCTTGTGGTGTTTCTTTGGCCATGAGTGTCTCAGCATGAAAACATACTGGCAATGCTATGGGAGTCAACTTTGGCATTAGAATGAACTCTTAGAACTGTTTTTGATGACAGAGTACCCTACGATGTCAATATCTGAAAAATAAACCATATATCCACATGTAATCTAAAATTTCACTGAAAAATTCTCCATGTGTTACACTACCTTGGAGCAGAAATAGAGTGTCATAAGATGGGACAGAATAGGAAAATAATAAGCCTTATAGAGTTTATTTATGCATAACAAAAAAGGAACGGTGGTATGTTTTAAAGAGTATGAGAAGAGAAGAAATAAAATGAACAGGGAAATGAATACAAATGAAAAATGAGAAAAATAGAAATTGAAACCAATATAAAAACAAACCTGTGAATATACCTTGTAGAATGTTGTGTAAGGGCACAGGAAGGCCTCATTAGGTTACCTGGCTAATTCTGACTAGAAAGAGTTAAAGCTTTACTGGAGGGAACAATTAACAAGACCAGGGAGGACTGAAAAATAGAGCACTGAGACAGCCAGGCATATAACATAGCTAGGCTAGCCACCCCTCCCCTCCGCCAATAAAATGCAATGAAGTTGAATGGGGGACAAGTCTAGTAACTCTTATTTAGTACATATCTATATTTTTCTCATCCTAGGATCAGTGTATTTTTTCATTCAATGCTTAATCACTGACTCCAACTTCTATGGAAATTTTCTCCTAATCAATCTATACATTCTAGAGATAAGGACCTGAGAAGGAAAAGCTGGTCCATTTTGGATTGTGCACTTAGATAAGGGAACCCCAGGTTAGGGTTTTAGGACCTGGGATCCATCAATGATAGTGCAGAGAACCCATCATGTTATGATAAGATCCAGGTATGGACCTGGAGGGAAGGTCTCTATCATTCTGTTTAAAGGAAGCTGAAGTCAAATGTTCTCATGTATTAGCCTTTTCAAAGCCCCCTAACCAATCTCACTGGTGGCTTTCTGTCGCTTGCTTTCTTGCAAATAAAATGTTTTTGTTTTTCCTTTTAAGCTTGGCCCTCTTAATTCCCATTAGTTTACAATCCAATTGAGCTGCTCAAGACGGTGAAGCTGCAGTGCACATCCTCAGACACAACAGTTAAGAAACCATATGAGACATCGCTGGCTATGTGAGTGCTACAAGGGAGATAATAGAACCTGTAAATATGTTACAAGGGAATATTATAACTTCTAACCTGTTAGATATCTGAAACACCAAGTTCTTATTGTATAAAATTGAACAATGAATTCTTGGAATACCAGAGGTTGAAGGTAGGAAGATATGTATTGAGAGGATAGAAAACTCTGGTCAGGCAAATAGAAAGGGTACCAAAAGTGTAACCAGGGACTCCACTCTACAGAGAAATTTATACAGCAGTACTCATGTGGGTACCACATAGGTACAGCTATGATTAAACAATAAGGGTATCAGTATAGTTGCTTATGTAATAGCGATCCAACAGAAAATAAGTCAGGTAACAAGTGTTCATGGAAAGAACAAAAATTTTTTGAAGAAAATCATGGGTCTGGAGGTCTTGATTGCCTACCTGGGTGGCTGATACCTATCTAGGTTTCATTGGCCTAGTTTTTGTCTTTCAAGGAAGTATGCAGGGCTTCTCATCCTTAACTTGAGGCCTTGTGTGTAACAGATGTGTCTCCGGTCACTATTGAGATGTGTGTCACCTTTTTCCTTGCTTTCCATAGGTCTTAGCCTATCTGACTGTCTATAATATTTCTATTTAACTTAGTTGTCTATAAAAACAGAAGATAACAAAGCAAGGTAATGTCTTATAGTGACAAAAGCAATAGCGTTAGTTCCAACACACTTACATATGCACACGCACAGGAGATCCATTCCTCAATGCGGGGATGCACCTGATATTTCAGTCTTTTCTGCTTTGGGCGTTAGGTTGCTGGGTAAAAAAAGTACATGTGTAATCTGTGTGCAGATCATAATGATGGGCCCAAGTTCCTTAAATACTCAGCCCTTGCTCATGGATGCATGGCTGTGCAATGTCTATGTGCTGCTTAGTTTAATCTGAATGTCTCCTATAGATCAACAGATTGCATTATCTTTATGTAATAATGTAACGTAAATACTGTCTGCCTAATGTAACACAGACAATCAGCTAAGTTAAGTTTAATTAAAATTAAACAATCGGTTCAATTTAGATGTTGTCTAAGAAGTTATGCAATCCATGGATGTGTTTGCCAAAAAACTTGATAGAATATATTTTCTAAAATATATACAAATGAGTATAAGGTAAAACTAGGACTATAAAAATACTAAAGAGTGGAAATTGGGCAGTGGGAGGATCCCATAAATATAAGAAAATACTAAGACATTTTTGTGATTTAAGAGCCCTAATAATATATTGAAGCATAAATATTTGTTAAATTATTAAACCCTAGTAAATATACAATAAGGATTATCCACAAATATACGTTCTTAAAAAAACAAAGATTGTAGGTACAGTAAATAAATATTTGAAGTAACATTGAAATAATAAAAGGCATAGTTTCGTCATTGATTTGGAAATTTGAATAATATAGTACATTTTTAAATATCTGGATAAAATAATCAGGAGTCTTACATTATTAAAACATTTATAAATCTTAATTCATATAATAGACATGTTGCATTATAGATCCATAAAATAATCTAATATTTTTTACAAAAAAACAATTTCAAAGACATAGATAACATTTATAGTCACGTTTGAAGTAAAAAATTCAGTATAATAATTCTAACATAAGTTCCAATAAAATATCTTACTTGGAAGATGGAACTGTACATTGTAAAACAATTTCAAACTACAGGAGACAAATTTCAAATTGATATAAATACAGAGGTAAGTCATTTTTAAAAATGAGGAGAATATATTTCTTCTACACGATCTAGTTATTAGTTTTATGGCATGCCACATATTCTAAATTCATTGTCAGATCTTTAATTTGCAACAGTTTTATTTTTAAAAGTATAACAAATGAGGCAAGCATAATAATCATTAAGTTATTTTTAAAGAACACTACAGACCTGAAGACATCAGAAGGAAGACAACAAGCTTCTTGCCATGTAAACAGATGAGAGGCTCACAAGAGAACATAAAACCTCTAGTACTGCTCACAAATTTTTAAATTGGTAAACTCACAACATTTCAGGTTCAAAGCACTATACTATGTGAGTCTAAGTTTTGCTCATCTCTTGAACACATGTTAATCTTACAGGTTTTATTGCACAGAGATTATTAGGTATAAAACTTTACAGTGAATTAAGTAACAATGATTATAAAGGAAAGACAGGAATTATGTTAACTATGTACAGAAATATACTCATTACAACTAATCTAGAAAACCATGCACAAAACTGTCAACAATGATTATTTCCCAAATTGATTATTTTCCAATTGATTATTTTCCAAATTGTCTCCAAAATTACTGTATATCATTTCCTATAAATTAATTCAACTTCAATATATTGCCTTATCCAGAATCCAACATTGAGGACTGTTGTCTTATTTTTTCAATCTGTATGTGTCTTTTTAAATTGAATGAAAGGGATTTATGAAACACACAGGAATACTCTTTAGAAATATGAAGTGCATAAAATATCAATACATTTTAGGTATTCTGGTGATAATGGTAAGCACTTATTTTATTGTTCTAGAAGTTTATATCTATCTTCTGATCACAGGACACAGAATTATGATCTATCCATTCTATCTCATGGATAAACTCATGCAGGTGTGGATACAGAACCTTATTGTATCAGTGAATTACTGTGGGTAGAATCTTGGAGAAGCATTGGATCTTGAATCTAAATGCTGCACTCTTGACTTGAGGACCATTGCCTCAAATCGTGCTTTCGATATTCACTATAAACAAAATGACATATAAAAAATGGAAGTGCATTTTCATTAAAAAATCTCTAAAATTGGAGTGTGCCGAAGTATTACTGACCTAGTTTGAATACTCACAGATTTTTATATTTTGAACACATTTTTCTGTAAAGACACAGTTTTTTTAGGTCTTAGATTTAATGCTTAATTCAACACTGAAATCATAGATTTAATACTTATTTCATTCAATACATGGCTCCAAATTACCATGCGTACTTGCAAGAACTTGTGAGTCAAAATGTCAAAGATTATGTTTGTTAAGTGAAGCACAGCAGGAGAGGGGGAAAAAGTGATTTACTTTCTTTTCAAAATGGTACCAACGAATTTCCCAGAAGAAAAATCAAAAAGACAAGTGGACAAGTGTAAATGCCGGGCAACACTGTCACTGTACCTGTCTGGTGCCCTCTCTCTGATGCATAATTCTAACAACAGCATTTTTTACCTCTTTGTTTCTGAGACTGTAAATGAGAGGATTGAGCATGGGGATCACAATTGTGTAAAACACAGAAGCCACCTGATCCTTTCCCAAGGTGTAGGACTCCTTCGGTTTTAAATAAGTAAAGATCGTAGTGCTGTAAAAGATGGTGACTCCCAGGAGATGGGAGGCACAGGTAGAGAAGGCTTTTTTCTTTCCGGCAGTGGAATTAATTTTCAGGATAGTGGAAAGAATTGATACATAAGATCCAGATATGATGATAAGGGAAAATACTAAATTGAATCCAGTATAAATGAATATAATGATTTCAACGTCATAAGTGTCACTGCAAGACAGGGCTAAAATTGGGACCAAGTCACAGAAAAAGTGATGGATGATGTTAGAGTTGCAGAAATGCAGTCTGCTCATGAAAACTGCAACAACAGTGAAATCCACAAAGCCAATAACATAGGAGACAGTGAGAAGGGTGCTGCACAGTCTTGTGGACATAATGACTGGATAGTGCAGAGGGCGGCAGATAGCTACATAGCGATCATAGGCCATGGAGGAGAGAAGAAAGCATTCAGCAGCAGCAAAGACTATAAAAAAGTACAGCTGAGTGAAGCAGCCCAGGAATGAGATGTTCTTGGTGGAAGTCAGTAAGTTCTGTAAGGTTCTAGGGGTGATGACACTTGAATAGCTGAAGTCGAGAAATGACAGTTGAGTGAGAAAAAAATACATGGGAGTGTGAAGTTGGGGATCCAGGTGAATGATCAGTATCATCCCTGCGTTCCCCAGCACTGTGACCAGGTAGATCAGGAGGAAGAGCAGGAAGAGGACCAGCTGCATCTCTTCAGAATCCGCCAGCCCCATGAGGATGAAGTCAGATACATCAGTTGCATTCCATTTACTCATGGTGTTCTCCTGCACTTACCTACTGAGTAATCAATTTTAATCATTACTCTGTCTCTCAAAACATTTTTGTTTATATGTATGAGCCGGTATATTTCATAATTCATGTACCTATAATTTGATTAAACTACTGTGAAGAAGAGTGAAAAAATGGAACTTTCTTATCTAAATATGGGTATAAATTTTCATTCATTTCTGATGTATTAAATAGTTACATCTTGCTTTTAGCTTGAAACTGAAATGATTCTAATCTCTTTCAATTATTCAGGCATCCAATTCTCAGGAATATATTATGCCATAAGAACTGTTGTGCACACACTTCAGAACAAGGGCACAGAGATTACTTGTTTTAAAGAGCAGTTACCTGTTGACACTGATTCTACCAAGATATTTTGATTACAGATAATAGACTTACTCTACTGCGTTCCTGGTCAGAACTTGTTTTAGCAATCCTGAATAAGGACATTATACACGACTGCGCTAAAAAAAAACATTTTTTGTGTATTATTCACTTTTCTGTTGTTCCCAAAGACTTCTTAGACTTATTAATGTATTTGCTCTCTGGAAATTTAGGTGAGTCACATTAATATTAAATTCTTGAAAACATGATAACTGAGTGAAAACAAATGCGTCTTTTTTTTTTTTTTTGAGACAGTGTGTGTTTGTGTAGTCCAGACTGAACTCATTTTGTACCCCAGGCTGGCCATGAATTTTCATCAATCCCCCTACCCACTGAAAATCAAATTTCTTTAAAAAATTGCACTTTCTAGATATGTGCATTGCTTGATATATTTGATTCAATGAACTTTATATCCCTTTTTTTTGGCAAATCATATCATTACTTTGGGTATGTATATGTGCACAAAATTTTTGATAAAATTCCTTTTATTTTATCTAGTAAAATTCCTTCCAATTTTCAGAAAGATACTTACTGTGCACCAAAGTTGCTCAAAAAATGAACTTCCAAGTTATCTGCTTAGAAATTTGTCACCTACAAAATATTCACCAAAATAAAATATGAAAAGTACACAACTGAGCTAAAAACCACTGTGACCCAGTTGTTTTTCTAAAGGAACTTTACTTTAATGTTTTTCTGCACTTATTTTTTTTTTTAATTTGGAGGAAAACTGTATTGCCCTAGAATTTTTTTCAAGTCTTCATCAAATGAGAGTTTGACCAGGAAGTTTCCTCTGAAAAGAATCTGACAGAAGAACTCTGAATGCAAGCAGAGCCATGTACTCAGTTCCTCTGAGTCTGATAATTCCAGGGCGCTTCATAAATGTGTGTTCAGAATACTGCAGTGTTTGTTGATCCTCAGGGGTTCAATTTCCAAGAAAGATTTCTTGGCCGAATTCCAAGGACAAAATTTCAAGAATTTAATGAACTTAAGGTTTTGTCTTTTTCCTTTGAGGTCCACATTTATAGCATAACACTTCATTTTCTCTTGTGATACTCCAAGATTTTGCTGAGCATCATTTACTAACTTTTCAAAGTAACACATAGGTATATAAACTTGCCAGGAATAATGTTTACTTTCAAGACATTAGGATTGTTTTTTGACTAGGAAGTTGGAGAAGATTTCTGAGTTATACCTTACCACTGACACTATGAAGGATGGAAAAATAAAACTTTCATTTGGAAAAGTTTAATACTTAAACATATCACTTGGTCATTGATATAGTGCATACACATTAGAAAAAAACAGAAAATATTGAAATTTACAGAGGAAAATAAAGCAATAGAATTTTGTTATTCTTTCGTTTACATAATATGAATTTTCTCTGATCTATTCTCTTTTGTGAGAAAAAAACTAACCTGTAGTGTACTTTAAGTTAGCATAATTGTTATGCCTGTATTCAGTAAGTTTTCCTAATTTTATGAGTAAATATATTCTGCCATGACCTGTCGTGTTAGATGTTATTCAGAAACACCTTTACATTATGCTTTGAATGGTTCCCTGGTCTTCACTAAAGAGCTGAGTGTTGACAACTGAAGTATAGAAATCCTCAGGCCTGACAGGGATGGGGCAGAATCTCCATTCTGGTTTGTCTGTGCAACTGGTTTCATCTACTGGCCATATTCATAAAATACATTATTATTTTAGTGTTCTTGATTTTCATATTTTATAAATGAAAAATAAGCATAAAGACATAACTGGCCTGAATACTAACATATTTCATAATGCTCAGTGGGAAAATACTTGTTTTTTTATATATAGTCACAGTGAGATGTCTTTAAAATGATAAGAAATTAAAATATAACAGAAAAGCTGAAATACTTTATTAAGGATTAGATTTAGGATTAGACTTAGGTTCTTGCTACTGAAAATTTCTGGATGTTGAATTCTAACGACTGATTTATGAAGACAGAATAATCATCAGTAATATAAATACTCAAAAACCAAATTACTCAGCAACATCTAATTTATAATTAGTTTGAAAAATTCTCCATCTTTCCTGCTAATTTAGAATCAGAAACAGAGAGTAGTAGTTTGAAATACGCTGAGAATATTTACATATAAGAATAAAAAAGGACAGGAGGGGATACTAAAGAGTTTTGGGAGGAGGAGCAAGGAAGACAAAGCAGAAGAATATAAATGGAGAGGGAGAATAATATGGGCAGAGGGAATCCAATTAAAGAACTAGCGGATACATGTCCACTAGATTAGAGAGCCATGTGAAACACTGTGGCAGTGAGAGAACGTAAGATAACAAGATAACACCCTGCAGCAGCAAAAGCAATAGCTTCAATGTTTAAAAATCTCTCTCTCTCTCTTTCTCTCTCTCTCTCTCTCACACACACACACACACACACACACACAGGAATTATTCCTCCTTGTGGGGCCATCTATGCTGGAGACTAGAATTTCTTCCAGAATTCTACCATGGGTCAAGGTCTAATAAAAGTAGGAATATGAAAATCATGATGTCTTTTTACCCCATCTCATTCTCAGCCTCTGTTCCAATGGGAGAAGCCGTCCCTGGCTTTCTGGAGGCTGACCTCTGCCGCTCCATGGTGACAACAGTAGTCAGTCAGGTGTGCCAGGGCTTGAATTGGCCACACCTGCCCCTGCTCTTGAGAAGGAGTGTGATAGGAAATGCAGTGTCTGCCCATTCTGTGTGCAGGGCCTGACCATGGGCCAAGTTGCCTTCAGTTCCCAACCTTGCTCTTGGATGTTTCAACTCCCAGTGTCTATGTGCTGCCATGTTTGCTGTGGATGCCTCATAGCAGAGCAGAAGGCTGGGACATCAGGGTCTTCACACACATAATGAGCTGCTGCCACCCAGTCATCCACACCTCTCTGCAGACCTTTAAGTAACAGACATTCTTGTGCTTCTCCTGGCTTCTGATAACACTATTCAGGACTTCAAACAGGCTTTCACTCCCATCAACTGTACAAAAAATCAGAGTAATGATATTAAAGCCTGCCAAGATAAAGGCACTGAAGTTTTCAAAATATCAATAGTAGCAAAAGCCATGTGGATCCTTATAATGAGAATAATAATAATATAATGTCTAATATTTTAATTAAGGAAAAATGGAATGTCTCCTTAGACAGTATAGTGCTCTTATTTAATCCTTAGACAGTATAGTGCTCTTATTTAATCAGGAGATCCCAATACCTCTGCAAATAAAGGGTATAACAATCAATCTGAGGAAAATGTGAAAACTGCCCCTGGTCTGAACCCTCTGTGAGAAAAAAAAATCATTGGTTAAGGCACTGTCATTCCAAATATCATAAAGATTTTTACCCATCTGGCAAATAATGGTAGCCAGATTCCCCAAATTACAGGGGCAAGTCCCACCTTGAATCAGAGCCTCAGCCAAAGTTGTTCAGTGCAAACTTACCAATAGACACGGGTCCTTGGAGGTACATTGTGTCCCTTACCCTTGGAACCCCAGGAAGCACAGGACTAGATCTCCCTACTGCTCAAAAAGTGACCCTTTCAGGAGGTGACAAGACCATTAAAATGCCCACTAGAATCTGGGGACCACCATGTTAGACAAAAATTGGATTAATTATAGGAAAAGTAGTCAAAATATATAAGGTATAACTATAATGCCCAGGGTAATTGGTTCTGACCATGAGGAAGAAATTCAAGTTGTTCTTTCTGTGGACATTTGAAATTTTTAACCAAATGCTTGTGTTGTTCAGTTAATATTGCTGGCCACAATAAAACCCCCTTTCATATGCCACAGACAACAACAAAGTAAAAGGATTTCAGATTTACCTCTAAAAAAAAGACATTTATTTAATTCAGATTTAACAGAGGGGAGACCTGTATGTTCTATTAATTTAAAAGAAAAAACATTTTCAAGGACTGATAGACTTCTGGGAAGGTGGCAGAGGCTTCCAAGAAGATGGTGGAGGAAGATAAAAAGGAGGAAAATGGATCCCCTGGACCCAGGAAGAATCTGAAGTGTGAATTTAAGCCCACAGAGAAAATGAAAAGGAAAATCTCAATAAAGAAGAAGGTGGCAGCCAGCAACACCTTCTCTGTGAGATGAACTCACTGAATGAGAGGAGCTGTCTGATCCTGCTGACACATGGTTACAGTGATGGCGATGACTGGCGACCCCAGAGGACTTTGCAGAAAGATGCAGCAGTAGAGGGGAGCAGTGGATGTGGAGGACTGCACTGGTCACTATTATCCACAGATTTTTAGATGTTAAAAGGGGCACAGAAAAGACCTTTCGTGAAGTCAGAGGAGTTACTTCTCATCACTGGAATTCTACCAAGACATTGTGACTCTTGAGAAAACGGTAACAATTCTGTAGGTCTCTTTATATCTGCTTTTACCAAGTGTGAGAAAGGAAACATTGTATACTTCCCAATGCTGTTTGGCATTAATTACAAATCAATTTCACTTTTTGGGAAATTTAGGTGAGGCCCCAGGATTATAACCACATATAATATAGAACTACTGAAAATATCAGAACAGAGAGGGTAAAATAACTTGCTAAACATGAAGCTGTTTTTAAACCTAGGCTGCTGCTCCACGTTCCTGCAGCAGGATGTTTTTGGCCTCGGTCTCTAGAAGCCACGGTTCTCTAAATTTGAAAAAAAAAAGCTTTGAAATTGCATTTGCAGGGTCAATTACAATTCTATCATCTTATTATTCCTTCTTTGAATATTGTTATGGTTTATACATTGTGTCAACTTGAGAAACCTAAAAGCTTAACTAAGTAACTGAGCAGCTCTACATCCTGGGGTGTAGAGCACAAGCAGTTACCAGTTCCTTGTGTCAATTTGAGAAGGTCAAAAGTTTACCTGAGAGACTCAGCAGGGAGTCAGGGGTCTTACTTGGTAAATATCCTCATCCTGTGCAAAGAAAGGCAAGGATGTTTGTGAAGCTACACTCACCCTGGGGGGGCGGGGTGTCCTGTGTACTATATAAGGAGGAGAAGAGGCTTGCTCTTGCCTCCTTTTACTCTGGCTGCTTTTGCTCAGCTGTTGCCTTGAAGTGTTGTTCCTGTGCCATGCCACCCTGCCTTGGAGCCAGCTGATTGTGGACTGAAACTTGCAAAAACTGTAAGCTAAATAAACCTTTCCTTCCCTAATTTTGGGTGTCAGGTGTTTTGTCTCAGCAATGAGTAAAAAGTAACCAAGACAAATATATTAATATTATTTTGATACCATATCAATTTATGTATCTGTACACAATTCTGATAAAATTCTTTTTATTTATCTTTTCTAAAACATTACAATTGCAGAATGATACATACTGTGAGCCCAAGTTGCTGAAAATAGTATTTTTCCAATCCTATCTGTCTAGAAATTTGAAAATTTCAAATCTTTTTTCTGAAAGAAAATGGGATTGCAAGGGGCCAACACTTTCTCTAATATTTGTTTTCCTGGACATGTCACTTTTATTTTTTTCTATATGTCACTTTTATATTTTTTGTGCATTGAAGATACTTTTACGTCTTGAGCAAATGAACTTTACAGGAGTTCTTGTCTGAAAACAATCCCAGTGAGCAACTGTGAATCTAAGCAGAGCAGTGAGTCCTTTACTTTCTAGACTGGTAACTCAAGGGTGCCCTACATACTGCGCACCTAGGGCAGTGTAGCATTTGCCCCTCCTCTGGGCTCAGTGTCCGAGGAAGAATACTTGGCATGATTCCAAGGACAAATGTTCTAAGAGTAAATCAGCAAATGATTTCCTCTTTTACCTAGGAAGTTTCACAAAGAAGAGTAAAAACATAATCCTTCATGATACTCTAAATTGTAGCTAAACTTTATTTATTTTACTTTTCAATTTGACACATAATTAAATCTGCAGACTATTTCTTACACTCAATAATGTTCTGTCAGGATTTTTTTTGTGGGGTGGTGGTGTTTCTTGTTTTTGACTAAGTGTAGGTGAAATTTCCAGACACGTATTTATTTCATGACTCACCTTATCATGGATGAAATGAGAAAAATTTTGTAAGTAAAAGCTTGATTCTATCATTGGAGCATTTTGTCAAGGGTGTGGTGCTAGCCAAATGGAAAGCTCAGCACCCATGATAAATTAGAGATATGAGAGTTTAAGAAAGGATGATGCTTTATTTGTGAAATAAAAAACAGAGAAAAGCTGCCTTGGAGAGGAGACAGGGAGTCTGGAACAGGATGGAAAGCCACAACCCTTCCTCTCTTGGTTTCCATTATTAGGGTTAGGGACCCTTCTGATATAGGGGAATGAAATTCCCAACTTACTCAATATCTGCTACAAGTTTGTGTTCTCTAAAATTGAAAAATGAATTTTAGGAACAACAGAGGCTAAGAGTAGAATATATTTATTGAGAGAAAAAAGCTTCTGTCTGAGGGACAGAAGGGGTCCTGAGCAGGTTGCCAGGGACTCTGTCTTTTCTAGGGACTGTTATAGAGTAAATTCATGGGGTGAGATGGGTTCAAGGTGGGAAAAAAGGGAACTCACGAGGTAGGCATAAGGTGGGACATAACTATGGCTAACCAGTAAGATTTAATTGCTCATGTAAAATTGATTAGATTGAGGAGAAATGGGGAAGCAAGTCACATAGAAAGCAGGCATGCTTACAGAGCAGTACTCTTCCTGTAGAGGTTTGGGATGGTGACTCCTGACTTCCTCAGGATGATAGAGAACTATTTACAATATCAGTCCTTAGGATATGGGTGCATTTGTTTGTTCTTTGTTTTGAGGCCTGGCCCACAGCAGGAGGTGTCTGTCTTCCCCAGAGTTACAAGGTACCTGGGCTTCTGCACTGGCTCCTTCAAGGACCTAGCCCTGACAGCCTATAATATTTCTAGCTAACTCGGCTGCCTGTAACATTTCCTTCCAGGTGCTACCAGGAACCTGTCACAGTTTGATTGTTCCCTAGCCTGTCTTTGGCAGGATCTCAGGTTCAAAGATCCTAACCTAGGCACCTTTGACTATGTGCACATTCCTTTGGTAGGCTTTGTTTGACTTCTTCCTGCCTGCTTGTGATGAATAAGATGGCATGGGTATGTCAGGGGCTGTGTGTGGACTTGGTGTGGTAATATAGTGACCCTTTTGTCAATATATATATTTGCATTTTGTAAACTAAATGTTTGGTTTCTTTTAGTTTAGGTAGCTGCCCCATATCTCCTCTGCATTTTATTGGAGGTGGGTGCTGGTTGGTTATCCTAGATTTCATGCTTCCAGCTTCCTTATGCTTTGCCTGACAGTTCTTTCTCAGATTAATCTCTTCAGGAGAGAGTATTCCATCCTTAGTTGTAAATTCTTATTCTAATTGCCTATCTGGTGCCTTTTAAGGTCTGTTTATTCACTTCTTCTCTGTCTTTATCCTATTAATCCCTCTGAAGAAAGCAGAACACTTCAGGCCACTGATGGGAGGTGGAAATCTTGTGGACGTTTTAGTGAGCGCAAGTGTGTGAATGAGATGTACAAGGCTCTCTGAACTCTGGCTTGGGAGCACACAGCCAAAGCGAGGTCCAGAGTCCTGAACCACTTTCCAGGGCCATCCTCATATGGCTCAGGGCAGCACTGCAGTGATAGCTGGCATAACTGGTCTGTCACTGAAATATCTCTGTGAGGAGACCGGCCAGTTGGTTAGTATCTCTTTCTGTTTTTTTTTTTTTTTTTTTTTTTTTTTTTTTTTTTTTTTTTTTTTTTTTTTTTTTTTTTTTTTTGTGGGTGTTGGGAATGAATGACGGGAAGGAATCAGAGCAAATCCATTCTGTTAGAAGTTATGATGAAAACTTTTAAGAAGGGATTTAGTGGCAACTATAGACAAAACTCACTCCCAGGAATTTCTGGATCCTATGGGAAGCAGAATGGCTTCCAGGTTGGGTAGCCCATGCACAGATCACTGGAAAGGGCTCTGGTCCCAAAGGTCTGGTAGGTTGTGACAGGAAATCCTGGACACTCAAGCCGGTTTCTCTATGTGGATTCATGGTTACAGCTAGTTATCCCCCATGCCCCATGGTTGGGGGAACCCCTTTCCTGAGTTCTGTTTGCTACTACAGCCTACTCATTCAAATTGACTCCACTGAAGAAACACCACCCATCCTCTAGGAGATGCAGAAGACTTCCTTCTAGATCAGCTACTCCCTTAAACCTCAGGAATGCCAGTCCAAGATCAGAGCCAAAGATCTTCAGCACCCCATAATGTGGTCCTGAAACTAAAACTGGTGGTGTCATAAAAGGCAAAGATCCTGAACATGCCTGAGTTCAAGGCTCAAAAGCAATAGCGAAAATTTCTGGGAATCTCAGATGTCTGTAGATTATGGATCTCCAGCTGCCCCATGATGACCAGACTTTTCTTCAAAGCCACAAAGCAGGTAGAGAGTGAAACCCCTAACTGGGAGAAGGAAAAACAGACTGATTTCAAAGCCTTAATAAAGCTCCAGGAAGCACTGGCTCTGGGTCTCCTTGATGTGAGTAAGTCCTTTACTTTCTACGTAACTTGGCAGAAAAAGATGGCAGTCAGAGCACTTATTCAGACTCTATGGTTTTGGCAAAGCCCAGGGGCCTTACTCAGCAATCAGCTGGATGGAGTGGCACAGGGGTGGCCCCCTTTTCTGAGAGCTTTCACTGCAACTGCTCTGTTGACCAAGGAAACCGACAACCTAACCCTGAGCCAAGACTTGTGAGTGCAAGTCCCACATGTGGTACTGATTCCTATGAATTCTAATAAAAAGAGCAAAGTACAAATAAAAAGAATCCCTACATGAGTCCACTACAGTCAAGTACAAAAGGCTGCACACAATGGAAGTGTTCCAGAGATCTACACAGTGAGACCAAGGTCATCCTGATAAGAAAAGGCCAAAAACCAACTTCCCTAGCTTGACATGGATCTTCAGTCTCCACCTGATTGGACCAACCGCCTCCCAGACCATGGATGAACACCAGCCCTGCCAACAGTTCACCCAGACAGAAGCCACCATCATGCCTCTTTGCATCTCTACACCCGTTATTCCTGAACCAGTCGGCTATTGGAAGCTGTACTTAAAATTCAACTGTGTAGAAGATCTGTGACCCAGAAAAAGACTCCCAAACTTTTTGTTTTTGTCCCAAGCCACCTCATATCTGTCATTTTGAGCTTAGAATAGGATGAATGATTGGACCACTCAGAAGACAGAACAAACAATTGAAGCTCCATTTCTCAGCTCTCCTGTCCTTTGAAACCTACAAGTTTCTATGTTACTCACACAGTGGGTTCACGTGCATAGATCCATAGTGGGGAAAAATTATCCCCGAGAACACAGGTATATGTTCATTGATCACCTGGGTGGGTGGGGGGAGCCCCTATTCCCGCCAGATGCGCACTACTACCTTCAATTAGTCTTGGGTTATCTGGACCACTGGAAAGAGTAAGGGATCCTGTAGAAAGGTTCAGCTCCCCTGTATTGCCCCCAGAGGCAATGTAACCCATTCAAGCTTATCATCAGTGACCTCCAAGGACAAAAAATGAAAAGAAAGGAATTAAATTCATTCTTCTGAATGATTGTAAAGAGACTGACCTTGGGCTAAGTCTCTTCCTACAGAAACAAAGCTTCATCCCAAATACATCTAGTTTCCAGGTTTTCTACTCCTTTCACAAGCATGAACTCAGCCACAGTCTTGGGTGGCACCAGGGACACAAAAACTTTACATGGGATTGGTAGAGAGCATGAACCATTTGCTAAATGTCACCTCATGCTATACATGTGGAGGAATTCTTATGGGAGACCAATAGCCCTGGGAGGCCAAAAATGAGTCTAAGAAAAACACAATCATAGTGTTATGGACAACAAAGATGTCTAAGAATGATAAGAAAAAACTCACTTAAAGAGGCAACAACTTTTGGCTTTTGAGAAGTAGCATTATTAGATGGTGTCTCACCCACTGGAGAAGACACTTTACCAGCCCCATGGAAGACATGTCTTGCCTAAGCCAAAGGTTTTTCTATAAAAGGAGCAAGGCCCCTCAATGGTGGGGGATTAAAATTGGGATAAATCCCTTAACTCAGTTCCCAGACTTGAGTTTTGGTTGGGAGAATTTAACTGCATTCATCCATTGGTCAGCCACCAAATGACTGTGTTGGATACACAGTAATAAGGCTTCTACTCAACTCCCTTCACAATGGACAAGAATCTGCCTTCTAGGGACTGTCAAATCCTCCCTCTTACTCTCACCTTTACACCTGGGAGAGCTATGAGGTTATCCAGTATATGCTTTCTTCTGAGGGAAAGAAAGCATAGCTATAGGCAGTTGGAAAGATGACAAATTGCCCCTAGGAAAAAAAAATAATTCAATACATTGAGGTGGTCAATTTGGTTGAGCACAGGTCATGGGGACACCAAACCCCCACTTACATGTTAAGCAGAATAATTCCACTGTAGGCCATTCTGGAAATCATAACAAGTGAGACGGCATGAGCCCTAAGCCTCTAGGCTATGCAACAGACCAAAGTCTGAAAAGCAGTCTATCCAAACAGGCAAGCCTTAGACTGCCTGTAGGTAAGGAGGCAGGACTGTGTGGCAAGTGGAAACCCAGTGAGGGCACAGAGGTGAATCAGGCATTCTCTGATATAAAGAGAGGGGACAGGGTCTTTCCTCTCACTCGGCACTTGGAAGGGGTTTAACTTGTTCATTCCTTTAACAATCAACTGCTCTGCAGCATCTGTTACATGGTAGAGATGAAGCTGCACTTAGAGAGTGCTGTAGTCTTGTCCCCCTGGAGATGCATTGACATCGCCGGGAAGGGAATCAGCAGACCCACTTCAGTGTGTTTTGTGTGGAAGTAAGGACTAAGCAGAGAGAAAGTGGATGTCTGTCACAGTAATTTAAACTGAAATACTTGTCCCTTGTGCCAGAATAGAATGGAAATAGTGGTGAAGAAGAGTCCAAATATATCCCACATTATGAATCAGATTATTCTAATGGCATGTGTGGGAAATCTGTTAGATAGAAACAAAATCCCAGAAGAAAACTATGAAGTTTTAGCTTGAACAAAAAATAATAGTTTTCTGTTATGTAATATTAAATTTATATATTGATAGTACATATATGAAAATACCATGTAAGGGTAAAATATTTTAATTGTGTATCTAAAACCCATTAAATTATTGTATAGAACATGTCCAGCTTACATCAAAATATAGTGTATTATCTTTCCATCAAATTTTAGAGGCAAAAACAGCTGTGCATATTCTGCATGTTGCCTTACAATTTTTAAAAGATCATATTTTATATTATATAAAATTTTGCCTGGATATCATAAGCCAGAGGATAATGTTTCAAATTTGTCCACTAAAATACCTTAAAATGTATATGCTATGTGGTGATATAATGAAAACATTTGGACAGAAACAAAAAAGTATTTTTTGTCCTGCTTTTTGTCCTCTATGTACTTTTCCTTGTGGTCACATAAACCTATGAGTCATATTTTTATAATAGATTCACAACAATGAGCAATTTTTGATGTATGGTCAAAACATTTTATTAATCTTATTTAGTACCATTTTAAAATCGCTTTTAGCCCATAACATGAAGATAATTCAGTCTTATTTTGGTTAAAAGTAAGGAATTTCCTCAACCTAAAATCAAAGGCATAGATTTTATTGAACTTCCTTGCCAACAGAAACTGGTAAACTATATTTTCTAAATTATAAAAACTCGTAAAAATGAAAGTAAGTTGCAAACCATATCTTAAAATTTCTATCTTATGACTGGAAGATGCAAAGAGCTTTCAGTTTTTGAATTGCATAAGACATTTACTTGGTGCCAGGTGAGCCAAATCAAAGTATTACACAATAAACGTTTATCAAATTTTTATTTGTAATGTCAAAAAGATCAGGTGTACTTACAAATGTAGATTCTAGAAAACAGATAAGAAATGAATAATAAATTATAATTTTATGTAAATAAATGTGGGACATTTATGCAAATATATTATATATTTTGTAATAGTCTCATAACTGAGTAATATAATACACATATGAAATATTTGAATAAATTAGTTGACAGTTTAGAATTGACAAAAATTTTTAAACTGTTAATTTTTAAAATAGAGAGGCTGCACTTTACTTTCAACACCCAATGTAATAAAACTTAGCTTTACCAAAAACCCAAAAAACTTAAATTTCAAATAAATTTTATCCAAACACACTTAGAATAAATGAGCAAAACTGTATCATAAAATTTCAGTGAAGTAATGAGAGTTTCGTGATAAAAGAAACTAGATTGGCCACCAGCTGATATACAAATACATGTTAATCTTATAGGTTTTTATTAAAGGGAGATCATTATATATGAAACTCTAAAGTGAATAAAGAATACAGCAGCAATTATTAAGGAAAGACAGGAACTATGTTAACTATGTGTAGACATATATTCATTACCACTGATCCAGAAAAACATCCACAAATCTGTCAGCAATAGATACAATGTTTCTCTTTTCTCTAATAATTATTTTTCACACTGTCTTCTACATTATTATACGTCACTTCGTATAATTTAATTCTACTTCAATAAATTGCCTTATTCAGAATCTAAAATTGAGGACTGCTGTATTTTTTAAATCTGTGTATATACTTCTAAATTCAATTGAATAAAGCAGATTTGTGAAACACAAAAGAATAGTATTCAGACATATGAAGTATATAATACATAAAGTGTTACAGATATGTCAATCTTCTGTTGAAAATGGCCAACATTTATTTTATTGTCCTAAAAGTTTATACCCACCTTCTGATAACAGGGCACCGAATTATGATCTATCTATTCTATATCATGGATAAACTCTACGCAGATGGGAATACTGAACCTTACAGTATCAGCGAATTAGTGTTGGTGAAATGCTGGAGAAGCGCCTGAACTAGAATTCAAATGCTGTAATTTTGTGTTGAAATCCATTGCTTCAAACTTTGCTCCTGATGATCATGATATACAGAATGACATATGAAAAATAAAGTGCTTTTACATTTAAAAAGTTTCTCTAAAATTGGAGCATGCAGAAATATTATACTGATATAGATTTTAAAATTACATTTTTTCTCATTTTGTGCACATTTGTCCTGAAAAACACAGGTCTTTTAGATCTAAGATTTAACAATTAGTCCATGACTCCAAAGTACAATGTGAATTTGTTAGAACTTGAGCTTCAAAATGTGCAAGATCATTTTTGTTAAGCAAAGGGCAGCTGGAGAGGAGAAAAGAAAGAATATGCAATTTTTTTTTTCAAAATGAGATGAAACAATTTCCCAGAAGAAAAGTTAAAAAGACAAGTGGACAAGTGTAAATGACTAGCAACACTGTTACTTCAATTGCCTGAAACCCCCGCTCTTTTGCATAATTCTAAAAACAGCGTTTTTCACATCTTTGTTTCTAAGACTATAAATGAGTGGATTGAGCATGGGGATCACAATAGTGTAAAACACAGAAGCCACCTGCTCCTTTCCCAAGGAATAGGACTCCTTTGGTTTTAAATAAGTAAAGATCGCAGTGCTGTAAAAGATGGTGACTCCCAGGAGATGAGAGGCACAGGTAGAGAAGGCTTTTTTCTTTCCTGCAGTGGAATTAATTTTCAGGATAGTGGAGAGAATGGATGCATATGATCCAGATATGGTGAAAAGGGGCAATACTGCACTGAATCCAGCACAAAAGAATATAATGAGTTCAACCTCATAAGTGTCACTGCAAGACAGGGCTAACATTGGAACCACATCACAGAAAAAATGATGAATGACGTGAGAGTTGCAGAAATGCAGTCTGCTCATGCAAAACACAATCACAGTGGAATTCACAGAGCCAATAACATAGGAGACAGTGAGAAGGGCACGGCACAGTCTTGTGGACATAATGACTGGATAGCGCAGAGGGTGGCAGATAGCAACATAGCGATCATAGGCCATGGAGGAGAGAATAAAGCATTCAGCAGCAGCAAAGACTACAAAAAAGTACAACTGAGTGTAGCACCCCAGGAATGAGATGCTCTTTGCAGAAGTCAGTAAGTTCTGTAAGGTTTTAGGGGTGATGACACTTGAGTAGCTGAAGTCGAGAAATGACAGGTGTGTGAGAAAAAAGTACATGGGGGTGTGAAGCTGGGGATCCAGGCGAATGATCATTATCATCCCTGCATTCCCCAGCACCGTGACCAGGTAGATCAGGAGGAAGAGCAGGAAGAGGACCAGCTGTGTCTCTTCAGAATCTGCCAGCCCCATGAGAATGAAGTAAGGTACATTGGTGGCATTCCACATACCCATGATATTCTGCTGCATTTATCTATTGAGTAATCATTTTAAAAAATCATCCTGTCTCCCCAAATACTTTAGTCTTTATGAATGAGTCAGTATACTTCATAATTACTGTACCTAGAAATTGATGAAACTATTGTGAGAAAGAGTAAAAAAATAGAACAGCCATGTATAAATATTGGTGTAACGTGACATTCGTTTCTAATACATTGAAGGATTACATGATGTTTTGAGCATGAAACTGGTATTATTTTAAACTCTCAATTGTCAATGAATTGAATTCTCAGGAAAATATTATGCCATACAGACTCTTCCACTTACACTTTACTTCAGAACAAGGGCACAGAGATTCCTTGTGCTAAAGAGCAGTTACCTGTCAACTCTGATTCTACATAGATATTTTGACTCCAGAGAACTAAATTATAGTGCTGTGTTCCTGATCACAACTTGTTTTAGCAATCCTGAATAAGGATATTATAACTGGCTGTGCTAAAATTCATTTTTAGTGTATTATTCATTGTTGTTTTTTTCCTAATGACTTCTTAGACTCATTAAGTAATTCCTTTCTGGAACATATTCTTGAAGATATGGTAACTGAGAGGAAAAAAATGAGTCTTTCTGACACACAGTTTCATTGTGTAGCCCAGGCTGGCTTTAACATGCAGCAATCTTCCTGCCCACATAAAATTACATTTCCTCAAAAAATTGTTCTTTCAGAGCATGTATGTTGTTTGAAAACTTTGAGATAACCAACTCTATATTTCATTTCTTTGCAAATCTTACCATTACTTCTGGTGGGACACAAATCACAAGTGTATACATAGTTTTTGATAAAATCTCTTTTTTATTCTGTAGTATAATCCCCTCCAGTTTTCAGAAAGATACTTACTGTGCACCACAGTTGCTGGAAAAACACTTTTCCAAGGTTATGTGCTTAGAAATCTGTCAAACACAAAATAGTCTCAGAAAAAAATATGAAAACTATATAGTTGAACTAATTACTGTAAGTATTTGTTTTTCTAGAGAAGCTTTATTTTTATGTCTTTTTCTTCATTCTTTTTCTTATTCTGAAGAAAGCTATATTGCGTAGAAATTTTGTTCAAGTCTTGATCAGATGAAATCTTCACCAGGAAGTTTCCCCTGAAAAAGAATCTGAGGTCTGAACTATAAATGGAAACAGACCAGTGTATGCAGTTCCTCTAAGTCTGGTAATTCCAGGGCGCCTCATATAATGCACGTTCAGAATACTGCAGCATCTGGTCATCCTCAGGGAGCAATTTCCAAGAATGAGTTTTTGGCCAAATTCCAAGGACAGAATACAAAGTTTGTAATGAACACAAGATTTTATCTTTTCACTTAAAATTCACATTTACAAAATAAATCCTTCGTTTGCTCTTGTAATACTGCAAGATTTTCCTGAACTTCATTTATTTACTCTTTAAATTGATACATAGGTATATAAACTTGCTGGGAATAATGTTTGAATTCAAGTGATTAGTTAAAATTGCTTTTTTACTAGGAAGTTGGAGAAGTTTCCTGAGTCATACATTACCACTGACACCATGAGAAATAGAACACTAAAATTTTCTCTTGAAAATATTTAATACTTAAATGTGTGACTTGGTCATAGATATAATGCATACATGTTACAAAAAATAGAAAACATTCAAATTTAAGGAGCAAAATAAAAAGCAATGGAAGACTTGTTAGCATTTTGTTTACATAATAGTAATTTCCTCTAGTCTATTCTCTTTGGTGAGAAAAAACTAATTTGGTGTGTACTTTTAGGTTTGTACAATTTTTATAGTACCATGTGCTCAGCATCATATCATAATTTTATGACTAAATGTATTCTTCCATGACCTGTTGTGTTAGCTACTATTCAGCAACACCCTCACTTATTTTGCTTTGGACGGTTCCCAGCCTTCACTAAGGAGCTGAGTGTCGACAGCGGAAGAACTGAAATCCTTAGACCTGATAGGAATGGGAAAGAATCTCCATCTGTTTTGTCTGTGTGTCTGGCTTCATCTAGAGACCATATTCATAAAACATATTATCATTTCAATGTTCCTGATTTTATAAAAGGAAAATAAGCAAAAAGATGTAATCAGTTCAGATACTAACATAAACTTTGGAATGCTCAGTGGGAAAATACTTGCTTTGTTATATGTAGTCAAGTAAGACGTTGTCTTCAAAAAAAATAAGATGAAATTAAAATGCAACAGCAAAGTTGAAATATTCTATTAAGAAATAGTTCTGGGGTTAGGATGAAGAACTTGTTACTAAATTTCTCTGTGAGATGGAATACTTGTCCCTACTTAATAAAGACAGAACAATCTTCAGTTATGTCAATATCTGAGGAACAAATTATACATCAGCATACAATTTGTAATTTGTTTGAAAAGTTGTTCATTTTTCTTGTTAACTTAAGATCAGGAAGAGTGAGTACTAATAAAGTAGGGGCAAAAAGGCCTTATTGAGAATATTTATATATGAGAATAAAAGATAAGATGTATGAAGGGGAGGAGGAATACATAAGAGAAAGGAGGGGAATATAAATGACAGGGGACAAAACATATGAGGAGAGGGACTCTAATTAAAGAATTAGCAGATGTGTGTCTGCTAGAATGTTAGAGAGCCATGTGAAACACCTGGCAGCAAGAGAACCTAACCCAACTAGGTGTGACACTATAGGTGCGAACACAATGGTTTAAATGCTTACAAAGCACACACACAGGGATTATTCTTCCTTGTGGGGGTATCTAAACTGAGACAAGTAGTCCCTCTAGAATTTTCCTGTGGGTCAAGGCCTAATACAACAGGAACGTGAAAATCATGCTGTCGTTTTCCCAGTCTCCTTATGGTCCTCTGTCCCAGTGGGAGAAACCATCTCTGGCTGTCTGGAGACTGAGCTCTGCCCCTCCACGGTGACCTCAGTCCTCAGCCAGGTTTGTCAGAGGTGAGTGGACCACACCTGCCCCTAAATCTCCTCTGCTCTTGGAAAGAAGTGTGACAGGAAAATGCAGTGTCTGCCTATTCTGTGTGCAGAGCTAATCATGGGGCCAAGTGCCTTAAATTTCAGCCTTCCTCCTGGATTCTTGGATGCCCAGTGTCTCTGTGCTTCCCTGTGTTCTCTGGATGCCTCCGAGCAGAGCAGAGGGGCTGAGGCACCATGGTCTTCTCACAGATAAGGAACTGCACTCATGCAACCTTCCGTAGCTCTCTGCAGCCCTGCTCCCGGCCTAAGACCTGACTCCCACAGATCCTCTTGTGCCTCAGCTCTGTGCCTGCAGCACTGTTCAAAGCACCCTGTTTTTTGTATGCTGTTTTTTTCTTTTGCTGATTCTCTTCAGTGGGCTTCCTGCTCTCTGTCTCTCTCCACTGAGAACTTCCCACTGGCATTTGTTCTCCAGAAAGCCAGGCACTAGATCATTTTTCTCAACTGCTTGTTTTCCTGTG
>RJWM01028377.1:0-25661 GCA_004363535.1 Dasyprocta punctata
CAAAACCTGGCGGATGGACCTTCTCTAAGGGCTGCTCTGAACCCAGACTCAAAGGCTGGATAAAGCCCTCCTTGTAAGAACGGCCACTGTCTACTGAGCATGTGTCACATGCCAGATGCTGTGTGAACAGGCTCTTGACAACCGAGGAGGTGGATCCCCCTACCACCCTATCCTGGGGGAGCACATACAGGCCCCAAGGGTCTGACCACACCGCCTGCAAGCACACACTCAGCAGCGGGAAAGGCCACAGCCTCGACAGGGCTCCAGGACCTGCACCCTCAAATCTGCACCTCTGTCCCACGCAGGGTGATGGGGTCGAGGGGTAAACTAAACTAGCAGGGTAGATAGTGCCATGCGGGGTGCAGGTTTGAGTTAAGACAAAGTCTGGAGGTGCTTCTGTTTCTGCAATTGGAAGCACAAGTCTCCTTCAGGTAAACAGGCTGACACCACACACCTGCAGTCCCAGCCAGGAACCTGCACCGCAAGTAGGGGTGGGACAGGACACAGTGGCTCAACTGACAGACGCCAACTCACACACCCGGTGCAGCCCATCAGAGTCCTCAGAAGGCATGATCTGTGATCTCATGGTGTACGGGAAGGGCTGGCAAGACAGGAAACAGGGCTGCTTTATGGTGTGGGCTAGATCTGAAATGTTCCCCAGAGTTCCACATGCTAAAGGCTTGGTCCCCAGCCCGTGGCAGGGAGTGGTGGAACCTTTAAGAGATGGGGCCTGGGGAGAGGAAGTGAGGTCACTGGGTCAGAGCCTGGAGGGTATGGAGGACCACTGGGAGGGCTTTCCTTGAAAACAGATCGTGTGTCTCCATGTTGGCTAAACCTGGCCTTACTTTCACGTATTGGTATGTTCAGGATAGGATAATACTTTACCCCCTCAATTGCCTTTAAGCAATGCAAATGGGTCTAGCCAAAGTGCTGAGGTGTAGCTTTTGAAGCAATGTGACAGGTCAGGGATGCCCTGCCTATAGCTCTCTACTACTAAACGTGAGCTAGGCAGAGTGAAGCTGCACTGTTGGGTGAGACTGAGGCTCGAGAAGGAGCCTGTGATGTCTCATGGCATGAAGGCCAGGCACCACAGCGGAAGCACCAACCAAAACCACAAGATACTTCCTCAAATTGCGTTATGCAGATTCCTCCAAACTCAGAGGCAACCTGTGTGTTACCTGAATCCGGTACTCTTCCTGCATACCTCTCTCTACACATAGCCGAGGTGCTATTGTGCCTCTTGCCTAGCCCAGCTCAAAGTACTTCATGTACTTTCTGCCATTCTCACAGTCACTAAACCCCAAGCAACTCCCTACTTCACAAATTAATAAAACCTGGGTTCAGCCTTGGGTCATGGCCTCTGATTTGGTTAGCCATTGCTCTAACTGGACTTAGGACCCCCTTGACTCCCTATGACTACAGGTATGTGTTAGTCTCTTCATTCTCACCATAAGTTGCACTGGAAGTGGTAGATTGGAATTACTTATTGGAATTCCAATAACTTTTCCCTGGGATTACAAATGTGGAATATTCTCTCTCTCTCTCTCTCTCTCTCTCTCTCTCTCTCTCTGCTTCCTCCACTAAATGCTACCACCATGATGGTCCTGTGCTGCCACAGACCAAGCCACCATGCACTGCAATTTCTGAAACTATGAGCCAAAATAAACCTTTCCTCCTTTAAGCTGCTTATCCCAGGTATTTTGTCACAGTAATGGACAGCTGCCTAACACAATCTCCATATCACAGATGGGAGAACTAATCATAGTCATTCAATTAATGCCTTCAGACTTTTCCAAAGGACTGGACTCAGGGGAGGTGTTAGCATCAGCATTATCCTCAGGAGAGTGTTACCTCATTTGCAATTTACAGAGACACCGGGCTCCAGGGGGTTAGGAAACAGCCATTCATTCACTCTTCCATTCATTCAACAGATATTCATTGGGTACCCAGAAAGGGCCAGCAAAACAACAGCAAACAGACACAATCAGTGCCCATATGGAGCTGAAATTATAATGTAGGAAGAATGAGAATCAACAAGTTAACCAAGATATAAGGATTTTGGACAAGAATTATATAGACATTGAAACAGAGTGATGGGTGACATTTGACTGGGTCCTGATCCTGCTGGCCTGGTAAGAGGATTTCCAAATGGCAGCTGAACTAAGACTCTGACAACATGATTCACACACACCAGGATATGGTAAGGATTCTTCAAGAAATGGACCCTGGATCAAGCCCAGGGCATTGAAAGGGCAGGAAGGAATTCAATGAGGAGGAGTAATAGATGGCGGAGAAGGCAAGTTGGTTGGAGGGTGGAGGCCGGGAGACGCTCAGTCAGTCCCACAGAAAGAACCAGGTTCCACCCCAACAACTCTGATTTCCGATTTTGTATCCAAAGAAAATGAGTTAAAGTGTCCATATTACAGAAAAGAAGAAAGAAAGAAAGAAAGAAAGAAAGAAAGACCAAAAGAATACTTTCTCTGATAAAGAAAACCCTTATCTTTCTGACAAAAAACAAAACAAAACAACAGAAGCGCATCCCCCAAGAGCTTCATTCAGGCCCAGCTCACAATGTACGCTCAATGCACGTTCCTTGAATTGATACTGAGCAGAAGTGATTTTGATTGTATACATGGTGAGTCCAGGTTTGCTTACAAACCCCTGGATTATGGGAGATGGAGGCCTGGGCAGGGGATGAGAAGACAAATCAAGGTCCATCTGATGTCCTAACATTTGTTACACACTTACTAGGGCTCAATCCCACCCGAGGCTGCAGGCTTGGAATACAGAACTGCAGACATACTGTATTTAGATAAGTGCATAATGGGTTACTAAGGGAAACCGGGATGGCCTGATTTTGCCATCCTACATTAGGAAGACAAGCTGCCCCCTAGGCCCCTTGCCAGAGTCAGAATCCAGCATGGATCCAGGGCCTAAACTTTTCTCATTAACCAAAACCAATTTTAAGATGAGAGGTGGTAAGGACAGAGGCCCATGGCAAGGTGAAGCCACGGCCAGATGCAGGCCAGGGAAGAAATGGCTTGTTAGTGATTTTATGGCAATCGATGGGCTCATTTCACTTCTGTTTCTAGAGACCGGCATGTCATCTTTTGCCTCTGCCTCCCTGAACATGCACTGCGTTTTTCTTGTGTGTACCAGGAGTGCAGACATTTCTCAAATGAATGATCAAGCAGATAACTTAAGATGCCTGCTCTGACCAAGCAGTGAGACCCTGGAGTTGGAGGCACTGCAACGACAACACAATGAAGACGTGAATGGAAGAGGGGGACCACTATACAAGGAAGTAGCAAAGACAACTTTCACCAACTGGGAAAGAAACATTTATCTGGAAACTGATCCAATGCTGCAAGAACTGTCTCAGGGAAAAAGAAATAGGAATGCTCAATCCAGAGCCCCAGAAGTCAGCTTTCAACTGAACTTAGGGAAGAAGCTCTTCCTTTCCGGTCACATATTCTCCAGGTGTGTGAGCGGAACGCTAATAAGTGATGGCTGGGTGTGCTGAGGAGAGGGACAAAGATTCCAATTTCCTCTACAGGAAAATAAGTTTGAGAATCTGGGTTAATCAGAAGTATGTGGACGTTCTCTCCCTGAAGGACGTAGCTGTCAGCCCTCCTCGAACATCTGGGACCCAGTAGGTTTTCATAGGAGGGTGTGACTGTCTCACACAATCTCTGTATTCCGAGCTCACTTTTGGGGAAAAGTTGAATTTGAAAGGACCAAACAATCTCACAAAGGCTCACCAACATGTGCATGGTTTCGGGACACAGAATTCAGTGCTGCATAGATAACAGAGATGCAGTCTGCATAGAAAATCAGAGCTGTGGGCTCATTCTCTCATACAGCATGACCAGGGAGCTGGCAAAGATCCTAACACAGGAGGATGCAGACAAGCTGTCCCTTCCAGCCACCTGGGGCCCAAATGAGTGGGTGATGTGGATGCTGCAGAGGAATCCCAGAAGTAGTCAGTGCTGTTGAGTGGGAACCTTCCCGACAGCATGAGTCTTGCCAGAACCCTGGTGACTATCCTCCTATAGTATTTTGTCAGAACATTATTATCTGCCTGCCTTCCTCCCCATCCATTCATATATATCTTAGATTCATTCATCTTCTAAACATTCACTGAGGGCATTTCATAGCCCAACAGGGGTGAGTACAACCAGACTGGTGCTGCTTCATGACTGCTCATTGGGAAGTACAGACAATGAACAAACACATGACACAAATAATGGTCTGAGGGGTTCCATGTATGTTACCAAGGGAACAATCGTACAAGATGACATGAGCTTACACACAGACCAAGTCCGCTCTAGGGTTTCAGGATTGGCTGCCTAAGAAAAGCACAGAAATCATATTTTGCAGACCTTTAAATTCACAGGCCCGAAACAAGTCTCTGTGACATCCCTCCAGGAAATCATAGCCCAGCGGAGTTGGGAAGAGCCGCACAGAAGCCTCCTTCCTAGCACACATCTTATGGATGCTCGGACTGAGTCTGTGATTCACCAGGTCTCAGGCAGATACCAAGCAATCTCAGTACCGCTGCTCTGCAGACCACAGTAAAGCAACTTACTTTGTAAGGCATCTGAATAGAGCTAAATAAACGGAGGGCTAGCTATACTATGTTCACAGACAGAGAGGCACAACCATGATGTCACTTCTCTTCAAATTAACCTAAAATTTCACTAGGCTTCCAATCAAAATCCTCAGAGCTGTTTTAAATAAATGGAGGGCTAGCTATACTATGTTCATGGACAGAGGCACAACCATGATTCACCTCTCTTCAGATTAACCTAAAATTTCAATAGGCTTCCAATCAAAATCCTCAGAGCTGTTTTACTCCTGATGGTGATGCCATTGTCTTCATTGTATAAACTAATACACTGATTCTAAAATTATTTGGAACCACTAAGACCATTTTGGAAAAGCTAGCTCAAGGCTTACAATAAACCAACAGATGTGGTATGGACACAGAGATAGACGTAGAGACCAATGAAGCAGAGACAGCCTAAAAGATAGACATGTGCTTCTAGAAAAATGATACATAGAAGATAGCATTGCAAATCAATGAAGCAGAGAGAGAATCTAAAAAATAAAAATGTACGTCTAGAAAAATGATACATAGAAGATAGCATTGCAAATCAATTTAGAAAGGATATACTGCTTGGAAAATTGGTTATTTAAATAAATGACAAAATAAAAATTTTTTTTTGGTTTTTTGAGAGGGTCTCGCTATATAATTCAGACAGGTCTTTAACTCACTACGTAACCCAGGCTGACCTCAAACTTGCAGCAATCCTCCTGTCTCAGTCTCTTTAGTGCTGGGATTACAGGCATGTGCCACCACACCTGGCAATAAAATTAGATAGATATGATATAAAAATAAAACTCCAGATAGATTATATTCCTAAATGTGAAAAAATCAAAATTTTAGGAGAAACTATAGGATTCTTTTTACAACTTTGGAGTACAAAAATATATCTTTAGACACCAACTGTGCAAACCAAAGAGATTGACAAGTGTGACTTCTGTAAAATTAAAAATTCTATACACCATAAGTAAATAAGAAAGAAATGCCACACACTGGGAAAAAACATTTATAGCACTGTCAATAATATCTAAGCTGTATCAAGAATTTCCATCTGTAAAAGACAAGTGACCCAAACAGAACAGGACATGAACTTGAAGTTCACAGATGAGAATATCAACTAGCAGAAAAAACATCAAATGGTGCTCAACCTGAATAAACAAGAGAAATCCAAATGCAAAATAGTGAAATACCATTTCACTCCCATTACACCAGCAAAACAAAAACCAACCAGACCAAGCACTGTGTGGAATATGGCATAGTAGAAGTCTGAAGCACTTGCATTCAGATCATCCCTCTGCATTATCTGACAAAACGGACAATGCATGGGCCGCATGGTCCAGAGCTTCCACTCTTCAGTATTGCTTCCACTATTCAGTTTGAATGTGTCCTCTACAGTTCACGCAACGGAGATTGAGTCCCAAATGCGACACCACAGAAAGGGGGCCATTAAGAGGTGATCAGCACATGAGGACTCCTTAATACATAAGAGGACGGATATCATTATTGGGAAGTGGGTTCATGCTAAAAGGGAGGGTTTGACTTCTTGCTCTTGAGTGTGTGTGCTCTTTTGCTCTCCTGCCATTTTCCATGGGATGACATCCCCCTTGCACTTGCCAATCTCTAGAGCTACAAGAAATACATTTATTCTTTATCAGTTATGCAGGGTCAGGCTTTCTGTTCTAGTTGCATAAATCACATTACAACAGGGATACAGCCTAGAAACCTTCACTCATGTACTCAAGCAAGTACAAGACATTCACTTAGCAGGCTCAATAGTGACCGTGGGCAGCAGACTGAAAGCCCATCAAAGGGATGTGGATAAACACAGAGAAGGCCATTCATGCCACACAATGCCATGTAGGAGGCTGGAGAGCGAGAGTGCTAAAGCTATGTGTATCAACATATGTAAGGCTACATCTCAAAACCAATGCTGAACAAAGAAACAAAGCTGTTGTGCAGATGTAAGTAATGGATACCATTAATACAAAATTTTAAAATATATAAGAATGCAAGTAACAGACACCATGAATGACAATTAAAAGATCTGTACTATGCCCTGGTATTATCTAAGGCTCATACATATGAGAACAAGTATAAAGATATGCACATGAATGATAAATCCAAATTCAGCATAATTGCTTCTAGAGAGGAACAAAAATACTCCCTTCATATATGCACTATTATTAATTAGCATCAGGAGAGAGGCTTCTTCATGAAGCCAGCCCTCTTCAGACTGAAACACCTCAGAAAGCATTTAGTCCAGCCTTCGACTCATGCAGGAAAGGCATCCTCAGTACCTGCAGCAAAGGATGGTCCTATTTCAGAAGCTTTGAAGTTGGGCCACTCTGTGCTTCTAGACAGGCTGTACACTATACAATCCTGGAGTGTACATTCCATAATGGGAATGATGCCCGCTTGGGTTTAGCAGTATGCAACTGGTACAGCTGTATGCAGCAGCCTTGAAAGTGTCACGACCCTATGGAACTCTGGTAAAACTATGCCCATTTCTGGGACAATTCCCACCCACATGACTACTGCTTATAATTTCAGGAGCTTCTGACAGGTCCCCAACAAGGATCAGCAGCCCTGCACAGGCCCATCCCTTCCAGTGTAGGTGCTCACAACCTTCTGAAGTACTTTATTTAGCCAATGCTTTGAGGCCAATGTCTTCCACAGGCACATCAGAAATCTACCTCTTTGTAACCGCCACCCATTAAAGCACATCCGCTTTCTTTCAGCTACTGGAAACGAGCTAACCTGTTCCCCCCAGGAGACTTCCACCTTCCAGGCTGAATATACTCTTGGCTTCACTTATTGCAAACATGCTACAACTTCTCTTCTGTTCAAAATGAATTTTTAAACTGTCTAATGTTTTATCAAGCACTTCCTGCCCTAATAAACAATGAGGCATGCTAAGAAAGCATTTCTCTCAGCTGTTCCTCTGGGAAGCTTAGAAGATCTCCACTTGGGCTTCTAGGACAGGAAGATGCTCAGAGAAGCCAGAAGTGCCTGGTTGCAGGACTGGTCTGCTTTGTCCAGAGACAGGGACACGCCAGTGGGGCAGGTCCAGCACGCAGCCCCCGAAGGCTCCCAAAAGACAAGGGGTCCTTTACTTACTCCCAAAACTCCATGACGGGGGAGGTGGCATTCTGTAGGGACACACGGCTGTAGTTGCTCACGTTCAGCTTCTGGAACTCCACACATTTCTCTACAGTGGAAACAAGAGCAGACATGCAAGACAATTAACCTTGATGAGGGCTGACCCTGGGAAAACACTCAGAGCTGATGATGTAACCAGGCAGCTCAAAGGATGCGGCAGCGAAATAGATGCTGCACAGTGAAGCTCAGGATGATCAGGACAGGAGGATAGCTTGGTGGGCAGGGACTCTGTGCCCCACCCTGTACATCCTGTCATACCCTGTCCTCCAGCCTTGTCCCCAAACCCGCTCTTCTTTCTTCCTCTCTCTGCCTAAGTCTTTCCAGCCCAGTGGTCCTGGCTGAACTAGAGGAACGACAGGAATGAGTCAATCATGGTGTCCCCAGGGCAGGAACATACCCAAAACTTCGCTTTTCTCTAAAAGGGGGCTAATATTGTAGCTGCTTATAAAACGGTGAGGATCAGTGAACTGCCATGAACCTACATGTGTGAAGAACCTTTGGTTTCTTTGTTGTCACCTCACTTAATTAAATTAATCAGAAAGGATTTACTGAATAGCTTTCTCAGACACTTGATGACCCAAGAGCATCTCATGTGAAAATATCCTGGTGTTCATCCATTGAGGCCTGGAGCGACCCATGAACCCCTCTTCCTCCAGGAAGCTCAACCTGGTCTCCCTCCCCTAAATTCCAAGCAAGGCAGAGTTCAGAGGCCCTCTGAGAAACACCTTCTCTAATGCTTTTTATTCTGAAAAGAAGGAATCCAAAGTTCAGAAATAGTCAAGAGACACCCCCCCCCCCGCCCCACACCCTGAACCCTCTCCCTCTTCCATAAAATGAGCAGTTAGCCAGTTCTGTTAAAGATAGAGCCAAGCACAAACTCCTGCTGGGCTCCATTTCCTTTGCTGTGTTTAGTGTCTGCTAATGTCAGCCCCTACAGAACCTGTGCTCCCTGTTTACAGAGCTCCCTGGGGCAGAGGGGCTCCTGTGCCTGCACTCTCAGGATCCCTGACGGCCAGTAGTGGCCAGTTCAGGGCCAGGGCCCAGTGGCCCTGCACTCTTTCTTCTCACGCACTCACACACGTGCACACTCTTCAGGCTGCACCTGCCATCTCTGGGGACAGGAGCTACCTCCTGTAGGTGATATTTGGCACGCTGCAGGCATTCAAGTGCATTTAAAGCAGTGATGGTGAACCTTTTAGAACTTTCAGTGGTACAAACAGCCCACTGCAGCACATGTGTCATAGGTTTGCCAGCAGCAGATGGAGGAGGCTGTAAGCCACTGTGGCAACACCACGGTTGTCTACTTGCTTCCTGCTCCTCCCAGCAAATGCTAAGCTCTGAGAGGAGCTGGTCTCAGGGTTCACAGTTAAGGCTTAAGAGGAATCTAGAAAACTAAAATTGTACCCAAAAGGACTGCTATGTCCTGGGCCTTTTTCTGGGTGAGAGGAGTCCTTAGCTTGTATCAGATTCTCTGACATGGTATTTTTAAATTATTTTTTCCTCGAGTAAAAAAATTTCTCAGACACCCAAGGTTGACCAGTTATTTTTATTAAAATACTTAATCATATACAATATACAGTGAGCTATGAGGTCTGTGTGACTATATAATTCATACAACTGGAAAAGCAAAATTAAATTTACAAGCTAAATCAGCTAACACAATTCAGAGTGGTAACATGACACAGACATGGAGGATAATGCCACTTAGTGAAATCAAATTGCTTTCCCAACAGATAAATGGAGCTGACAGGTGAGAGGCAGATCTGCTGACCTTCAGGCTGATTCTTCCAAGGGTTACTGGAGACTCGATTCGATGGCCAGTTTCCCTGGACACACTTCTGCGGAATCTGCATTCCTAAAAGTTTATGTGTTCTCAACTGGACTTCTTTTAGTGCCAGCACACCGTTTCTTTTTCTTTTCTTTATTTTTTAAAATTACAATAACATTTTTGCTGGCTATGGAACCCAGGGCCTGACACAGACTAAGCAATTGCTCTAGCACTGAGGCACAATCCCAGTCCCTGGACACACCATTTACGAACTAAATCTCTCTGCTTTCTTTCCCTTGACCATTGCATTCTATTGCCAAATTGATGTTGAACACAAACTGAAGAAGTAGAATCTCCTGACCACGCTCAGTTACAAAGTGGCTGTGCCAAAGGTCCAGAACATGCACCTGTTTTTAGAGGACCCTCAAAATACACAATTAAGTTATCATAGAGGACTTGTGTACCTCTAAGAATCCATTCTTGAATCTTGGTTTGGTAGCACCTCTGTGATGTCTCTTGCCAAAGGAAGGTTAAGAACCAGGGCTCTGGAGAGAGCAAGGCTGCCATGAAATGTGACTGAGAGTGAAGCAGGGCAAAGTCACATGGGCTAGAAGCCCAGTCACAACACTGTCTAGGTCCAGTGCCTGCTGTTCCTTCTGCTGGTGGCCAACCAGTCTTCCTGGATCACAGCCCTCAGGATGAGAAGCCACTCACAGACACAGTCTAACCCCAAATTCTGATACGAATAGGGAGGAAGTTAAAGCATGTGATCCAATTCCAGTCATGTGCCAAAAGGCAGCAGATACCTGGACTAAAACTACTGAGAAGCACTCTCAAGCAAAAACCTGAGAAGGTGTGCTGCAATCTATTAGTAATGTCTTCTGGGAGCACAGCCATCTCAGAAAGGGGCTGCACAGGTATTCTCCCTCTCCAGATTATAATAGTCAATAGTGACTGGATGACAAGTTGAAAAGCAAATAGTATATCAAAAATGAAACAAAAATAATCTGAAAAATTATTGCATTCTGGGGTCAGGTACATTGAATTCAAATGTCTAGCTGAATTGGGCCAGCAAGGCAAATAAAGAAAATAATCTGAGTGAGGATAGTAACAACTGGAGGACAGATATGTCATCTAAAGGAACAGCTGTCTGTCAGCCTCAGTCATTGCTACCAAGGAAGAATGTTGCCAGGTCTTTTAATTTTGACAAGAAGCTGTAAATCTGGATTTTCACATGAAATCTGGATTTTTCACATGAAGTGCAAATCAAATACATTCTTCAATTTGCTGTTCATCATTTAAAGAAAAATCAGTCCAAAGGCCCTTGGTCTGCAGACCTTAATCTAGTCTAATCTCTTCTTTCACAGAGAAACCTGCCACTTGGAGAGGCAGGCTGGGACTGGAGCCCTGGTCCCGAGTCACCCCCCTGCCTGCTACTATCCGTCCCCAAAGGGTTCAATCTCTGCATTTAGCAAAGAGCCCAGCGCTCCCTCACTTTCCTCACCACGCCAATCCCTGGGCCATGCTTAGCTCCAGCTGTGACTCACACAATAAACCCACTCTGGCTACAGAATTGACCCTCCAGTTTTAGTGAGGCTGATTCCAGAAAACAGGGCTCCTGGCAAGAGCCCAGAGGCCAACAACGTACCACCAATCTCAGTTTCCCTGGTAGGACCAGTAGAGAGACCCTCCCTGGGGGCCATACCTGTGTTCCATTCGTGCCCACAGGTGGCCCAGGGGAGCTCAGTGGTAAAGCAGTTGCTCAGGTAGAAGATGGCCCAGGCCAGGATGATGATGTAGTACACATTCAAATGGGCCTCAATCACCTGCGTTGCATAGCCAATGCCTAAAAAGACACAGAAAAAGGAGAAATTTCAGTCTCGACCTTTGCAAAAGTCTCAGCTCTTCTTTGTAGCTTGACACTACAGGGCAAATTTTTATTTTCTAATTAAAGCGATACTAACCTTCAAATAAAGGGCAGACTTTCCTCCAACATGTAATGCCACCTTCACTTGTGAACTGCCCCAAAGCCGTTTCCAGGAAAAAAACAGGAATTCCACAGCAAATAAAAAACACCACGTAGGGAATCAGGAATGCCCCTAGAAGCATGCAAAGGAATAAGATGAAACTTGCTGTCATCATTTTGTGTTCAGCACAAGACTCTTTACTATGCACCCTCCACAGGCAAGATATAAGGCTCTCTGAGCTGGAGCTCAGGATGCAGTTGGGAGAACCACAGTCAGCCCTGGGTCTGTACTCACTATGACCTTAAGCAAGTCTACCTCACATCTCTGAGCCTCAACTTCTTCACCTGTGAAATGGGACTTTTACCCCTCAATATCTATACCACTTAGCTCCACACAGAACAGTAGCAGCCAAGATGATGATGTTAAAGAAAGCATCTTATTGAAGCTCAGTTATTTAATTTATACGTTCCATCCTCCAGCACAGGCCGAGCCATTCCTGCCCTGGATGTCACACCCTTCTTTATAATTCTAATGTAATCTCAACAGGCCAGGTGAAGGGGACCTGCAAAAAGCAACCTGCAAAAAGAAAATCTTTTTAAATAAAGAAAAGCAGTCTCAGGGAATCATACAAGGAGCATTGTCAGGCTTCCAAGAGTTAAGCTACCCCTCCCTACATACAAGGACCAGGTGTGGCGCTGAGGTGCAAGGCCCTGCCACCTTATCACCTTGTCCAGGCTGACTCAGGGTCAGTCTGGGAAAAGACCACCTTAAATGCTAGTGCCTCTAACTTGAAACACAATATCCATCGCCTGGGTTTTCCTGCAAAACAAATTAAATAACTGAGGTAAACATGAGCTATGGCAAGCAGAAGGGGATTTTCCCCAAATCCCTCATTCTTTCCCCTGTCTAATAACAAAGCATGAAAACATACTATTTCCCACCATCTGATCTCACAAATGCAGGTTTCAAACAAAATTGCTTTTTTTTTTTCACTAAACAAAGCCTCTTTAAACTGCAAGAATTAATAGCAACGATTTTGATCAAACCTGATAGCAAGGCTCTATCTACCAGGTTTTGAAAGGGTCTTAGCTTTTTTCTAGGGAAGAGAGTAATTTAAAGTTTCACACTGGGCCAGGAGTTTGGCTCAGTGGTTTAAGTGCCTGCCTGGCAGGTGCAAGGTTGTCAGTTCGATCCCTGGTGTGGCAAAAAAAAAAAAAAAAAAAAAAAAAAATTACATTCTCCTGTAAGTCCTCTATAGATTGATTCTAAAGTTTGAAAACTAATAAATAATACTTGTATTTTAAAAAAATAAATAAAGTTTCACACTGGGAAAAGAGTACTTTAAACTACTGTTGGACTCTATCTGTAGAATCATGCAGATTAAAAAAAAAAAAGGAAACAATGAATAAACAGCCCAACTATACTAGAAGGCAAAAGATATGTGAAAGAGAATAAAGGTATCTGCTTGCTGAATCTAAATCTAATCATTAAAAAGCTTCAGCAGGTCTTCAGCACATTGCATTTACCCGTGAACTCCTAGAACAGTGGTGGTGAACCCTTGGCATGTGTGACGCAGTGGGCTGTCTGTTACCACTGAAAGCTCTAAAAGGTTCGCCATCACTGCCCTAGAATCTAAGAGATGACACCTGCAAGCCTTCGGTCCATGTCCGCCCCAAAGCTAGTCCTGGAACTCTTAAGACACTAACACAATCCAACCAGGGCATCTGTGCACTGACAGAGACTCTTGGCAAACTACAGAAAAGCCCAACAGTGACTCATTTTTAAATTTTGCTCACTACAACCTTTTCTTTTTTTAAATCTGTGGCGGAGTTCGCAATTAACTCAATTTACCCTATTTTCTACTTTTAGGAATGCTTTTTGTTTTGGTATAACAATTTCCTGGATTAACAAAGATGTTCAAACAAACTCCCCGGGGAATACACTGTAGGCTTTCCACTGGTTCCCAAGAGTACATCACAAGTTATCAAGACAGTCTTCAAAGAGGGCCAGCACTCCCAGCTGAGGACAGAAAACACACTTGGGTTCTCTGCCCACACCCTGCTTCCCCTCTGCTGTCCACCGACATCGACTGCCACTTCATTGCCAGTGCAGAGCAGGCTTGCAGTGGCCTGCACCTTCAGGACGAATGTCTCCAAGAAAGGGCCTGGAGAGAACAGTCCTCTACTCGCTCCCCCTGCTGGGCCTGCTCAGAAGTCCTGCATTGCCCCTGCCAGCCAACTTCTGAACCACCTTCTTCAGGGGCTGACCATCTGCTGAAGGAGCAGGGGGTACCCCAAAGAGATGGCGATGCATAGACAGGCTTCTCTCGAGAAACGCTGCCCTGGAAGGAGGCTCTGTAAGATCCCTAGCCGTGGGCCTGTGGGGCCGTCCTGCTCACGTGACTCGAAGCCTGGAGCCCCTTCTCTGAGCTGGGGTAGTTGTGAATTCACACAAGTGCATCTTCTGGCAAACTGGGATGTTGTCACTATAAAGGACCCTCTTGTCCCCTTCCTTTCCCTTCTCCACAGTCTCCAAGCATTTCTTACAGTCGGGCAGTCTCACTGCAACTTGTTGTGGGTGACTCTGCGACCAGTCAAAGAAACTGCTTGCTGCCCATTCTCCTACCACAGAGGCCCAAATCCCAGCCCTAGAAAAGGCCTCAGGAGCAGATTTAAAAGACAAGGCAGGAAAGCAAACAGCAAAACCTCACTTGACAGTTCTCCCGCTTGTGGGTCCAAGCCCACATTAAGACAAGGCCTTTGAGGGCAGCATCCCACTCCTCACAGGCTCGAGGAGGGCCTTCTCTGCCCCTCGGTTTCCTCATCTGCGAGATGGGTCTACACTGCCTGCCATAGTGACTTTAGCCCGGAGTAAAATAACACGGGGAAAGCTTAGTGCAGCGCTGTTACTTCAGCAAACGCTCCAAACCCCAGTCCGCTCAGCAAAGCTGAGGCTCCCAGGGCAAAGCATCTGTCCAAGCCGCGGGCTGCCCCGGTCTCCGCGTGTCTCCCGGCAGGACGAGCCCGCGCCGGCAGGCGCCACGCCACGCTCAGGTGCGAAGCGGCGCTCAGGTGCCGACCGGCGGCGCGCGGAACAGGTGGCAGAGCGGCCCGCAGGGGGCCTCGCGCGTGCCGGGGTCCCCGCCCCCACCGGCCCGCGGCGCCCCAGCCCGCGGCGCCCCAGCCCCGCGCGCCTCACCGCCTCACCTCCGCCGTTCTTGTAGCACAGGTAGGGGAAGCGCCACACGTTGCCCAGCCCGATGATCTCCCCAGCCACGCTCAGCACGAACTCCACCTTGTTGTTCCAGTGGCCGCGCTCGTGGACCGCCTTGTCGCGCTTGCGGTCGCGCGCGCCCTCGCCGCCGCCGCCGAGCGCTTGGGTCTCCCGCGCCTCTCCGGCCGCCTTCGCGTCGCCCAGGGGCAGCGCCTTCTCCGCCGTCATGGCCGCTGCTCCTCGCCGGCTCTGCGCGCCGCCCTGCGGCCCGGCTTTTCAGGCGGCGCGGGCGGGGGTGGAGCCGGGGACGGGGACGCCGCGGGGACGCGGGGGGCGGCGCGAGGCGGGGCGGGAACGCGCGGGGTGGACCCGGCCGCGCGGCCCGGGCGGTGCACCTGGCACCTGGGGCCCACACCTACGGCCGGGACGCGAGGGGGGCCCGGGCCTGGGACCCTGCGCTGCGCCCAGCTCCCCGGAGCCCGGTGAGGGGCCCGGGGCCGGCGTGGGCTGCGGGGCTGCGTTCCCGCGGTGCGCCCAGGGCACCGGCACCTGGCCCGGTCCTGCGCGTCCGGAGCCGCTGCTGGGAGCAAAGCGGGTCAGGACAGTGCGGCTTTGGAGCGAGTATCTAGAGACTGGCCGGCCCAAGCCGAATCTCACGACCCACCTGCCTCAGTTCTGTGACTTTGGTCAGATGGCTGAGCGCTTGGTGCCTCAGTTTCCTGATCTGTGGAAGGTATTAATCCCAACGCCATCTTTCGCGTGAGTTGCTCGAGCCTTTGTGTGTGTACATGAAAGGTTAAAATAAAATGCTTACCAAGTACTTCATACATTGGAAATGCCCAGTGAACACTGGCCACTATTGTTATTATAAAAGAAAGATAACAGAAAGCAGGGAGGCAGACTCTGGGGAAATGGGAATGGAGCGGGAATAAAAAGGATCAGGATGTGCTATGTACACCTACCAGGCCCCACGATGAGTATATTCATGATGTATTGCAAACATACACAAATAAAAAATTTTGAAAAGGATATGAATAAATATATATATATATGTATGTATTTTAGAGACAAGGTCCTCTTTGTAGTCCAGGTTGAACTACAAAGAGGACCTTGTAGGACCTTGTGGCACTGAACTCACTATGTAGTCCAGGTTGGCCTCGAAGTGACAGCGATCCTCCTGCCTCAGCCTCCTGAGTGCTGGGGTTATAGGCATGTGCCACCATGCCTGGCCTAAAAATATTATTCAGTGTTCACTCACACATTTTGTGTTTCTTGCTTACATTGGTGTCCTCCCTCGATCATAAGGATGACATCCACGGCCCCAGGCATCACGACAGCCAGAGAAGCCAGCATGAGATGTGGCTCATAGCCTGTGCTCAGTAAGCACGTGGAGATGGAGGGCTGGGGTGCCTTAGAGGTAGAGCATTTGCCTAGCAGGCATGAGGCCCTGGGTTCCATCCCCACCACGGCCCCCTCAGAAAAAGTGGAGAGGAAGGAAGGGTGATATGACTTAGGCAAGTGTCTCCAAAGACCCCTGAGTTACAAGCTGGGTCCACAGCCAGCCCTTGGCAGGACCGGGAGGTGGGTAAATTCTCACCACAGGCCAAGGTGATGAAGCCAAGCAACCCTGGACTGAAACCTCCACACTGTGAGTCAGAAGGGAGCTTTCTTCCTTCTCAGTTGGCTCTCTCAGGTTTGGTCCAGTTATGGGAAGCTGACCCAGAAGGAGCAGAGGAGGAAGACGGAAAGGGGAGGGAGAAAGGCTCCAAGCCTTGTACTGGGCAGTGAGGCAGCTCGGGCAGCGAGGCCTGGGTCCGTCCTGGCTCTGGAAATAGTAACTATAATGATAACAGGCTTGTTGGGGGCCACCGCTTAGCCCTGGGGCTCATGGCTGCCAGAGTCTTCCTCTGTTGCCCCCACCCCAACTGTCACAGTTCTTGGAAGAAGGAGTCTCAGTTGACTCCCAGCTAAAATCCTCACCTCCCACTCAACTCGCAGTCCACGGGCAATCCGTTGCCCCACCACCCCCACTTCTCCAGGAACACTGCCTGAGATGCCACTGAAACCTGCTTTATCCTACGAGCCCCATGTTCCTTGCCCACCCCCAGCCTGCCTGACCTCTAGGTGCCTTTCCCAGCCTTCTTCCCTCCCGCCCTGAAAATTCCCACTGTGTGGCTTTTCGGGCATTGTCTGCACTCACTGCTCTTTCTCTGGTTTTCCCTCCTCTCTCTTTAAGCCTGGCTGATGACTCCAAATCCTGTCCACCTGGGCTGCCCCAGGACTGTCAGAAAGCATCAAGCTGGGTGGTCAGAGTGAGATGTGGCTCCACGGCCCGGCTCTGCCCGTTAGGAGCTCCTGGTCCCTCAAATGGGGTGAATACTCACTGTGGCCTCAAAGGGTGGATTTGAGGGTTAAAAGCCTCAGCAGGTGCTCTGTGAACACAGTAGCTGTAATGTTGATTGCAGCGATGATGATGATGTTAAAGGGGAGGAAGAGGAAGGTGGTGCCGATGTCATTTGTTTGCTGACAGCCTTCATTCGCTTGTCATTTTCTTTTCAGTGATCCCCATTGCTGCGTCTAGAATGGACAATAAAGAAAGAGTTCACCTTCAATCTCAAAACTCCCTCACCCAGTAGGCATGTAGTAGCTAGGAGTTAATCTGTTAAATAAACAACTCCATCAAGAGTTAGAGACAGTCCTGAATCTTGCTATTACAATATTAGCCCGTCAGCCTGGAATCTATGTAAACCTCTTTCGAAACCAGTTGTATTTTCTCTTGGTGGTGGTGCTCAACACCGTCAGCCCAGGTACTGTCTTCCCTCTGAGCCACTGTGATTGTACCAGACAGGCTTGGGAAGACAAGCTGCACCCGAGTGAGGGGCCTGGGACACGGCTCACTTCTGGAGCTGACCCCAGTGCAGCACAGCCCGATGGGTAAGTGCATGGAATCTGCAGTCACACTGCCAGGGTTCCAAACCCAGCTCCCCTGTTTGGCAAATGATTTAAGTCTCTGAGCCTCAGTTTTCCCTTCTGTAAAATGGGCCTTCTGTTCGTATCCTTTGAATTATAGTGAAGGCTAAGTGGGTTTGTATTTATAAAGCACTTGAATTTGTAGCTGCTAGGAAAATATTTGTTAAATATATCAAGCTCAGGAAACAAACATTAAGACTTGCACAGTTCTTTCTTGGAACAGGCATTCAGTCTTTCATCTTCTGGAAACAGCCATTACGGTCCTCATCTAAGCATCATTTAGGGCTCATTTAGACATCAGTATTGCCCGTCCATCCATTCACCAAATACTTCTGCTTCTTCTGTAACTTTCCAGACATGACATTTGTCCCTAGGCACAATACCACACACAGGACCTGCCCTGTGGGTACCTTGGTGCCTGCTCACCCTAGCTGGAGAGGTGATCAATACATTTTCAGGGATTTGGGGGTGTTGGTGTCTTGAAATTTGCCATTGTGCTTTTTTTTTTACCCTATGGTAATCTGCAGACATTCCAGTTGACCCTGACTGTGCAGCCCAGGGTGCACCATTCCGGGGCAGTGGGAAAGGCACATGGTATTCAAGCAGTCCCAGGAATGAATGGGAAGTTAGAGATGTGGGGAGAGTCCACAAAGGAGAGGTCTGCAGTCTTAGGAGAGCGAGTCACTGAGCAGCATGACCTTGTCAAGGAGAGCAGGAAGGGCTCTGAGCAAGTGACAGATGAGCCGAAGCCTGAAGGGATAAGGAGGGGCTGGGGTCCCGGAGATGATTGCCAGACCAAGGCTGGGATGCACAGCGAGGAGCAAGCTATGCCGGAAGGTGAAGCGTTTTTAGCAGTGACTGACATGAGAGCATGGTGGTGTTGCAGAGAGACTGCTGCAGACACGGTGTGCAAAGGGCACTGCGGGACAGGCTGAGGGAGCAGTGGAGGGCTGACTGCAGTGGTTCAGGCAAGAGATGACTGCAGCTTGGACTGAGGACAGGGGAAGATGAAGGCACAGATCTTGACCTAGGACTGAATGCGAGACGAGGAAAGGAAGGTGCCAAGTCTGTCCTGCGCCTCTGTAGAACTACAGCCTCCTGATGAGGGTGCTATGGTTCTGCTCCACTTTGTGCCCCTGAGCCTGCAACTGCCTTACCTTGGGAATTATAAGCCAGAGGCACTGGGAAGTGAACTGTTCTCAAATATGTGCACAGCTCCCAAGCCACAAACCTACATGGCAGAACTGATATCAATGAGAGGAAGTAAGAAGGATTAGGTACCAGGAGGAACTTCCTTCAAGTCGTTTGGTGACAGAATAATTGGCTCCAGGGAGTGGTGAGCTGCCCAGCAGATGTAGAGAGACACAGGAGCTGGACTGTAATATTCAAGGCAGGGATCCCGTGTGGGGACTTTGTCCTGAGAGTCTGAGATAGAATTCCCCAATTGCACCAGTCTGAGCACACAGTTTTCTGCAAAACCCTTGCCCGTTAACACCACTATACTCCGTTAGTAGGTCTGCATTTGAAGTCCCTACGCTTCCCCTTTCCTACATCTAGCATTCAGCCCAGTAACTTTGTAGGTCCTTTTCAGTACTGGAGTTTAGACTTTCTCTGGCCACCAGGATGAGGCAGAAGTGATAAAGTACCAGTTTCTGGCCTTGCTGCCTTCTTCCTCTGCCCTCACCATACAAACTGAGTTCCTGGGTCAGTCTGATGGCCCAGAAGGAAGACAGGATACTCACTGAGCAAGACTGTCCATGCTGAGGTGCCAGTGGCAAATTCAGACCAAAGCGAAAGCCACTAGACAACAGACCTGCAAAGAAAGTCAGGCCAGATCAATCTCCAGCCTCCAAATAACTGAACTGTGCTGTTCTAAAGGACCAAGTATCAACCTTGGCTGCTGCCATCCTTGAACGCTCCCCTTCGCTACTCAGATACAATCATTCTTATAAGTCCACCTTGCTGCTCCTCTTCCTTGTGAATTCTAAAATGATTCACCACCCTCAGATCTCTCTGTGCTGCCTGAGGATGGTACCCCTCAAGATGCAGCAGCGTTCTGCAACTTGCACACACATGGTTTAGGAACAACCCTGGCCAGGTAGCTATGGGAACATTTCTTCCTTTCCTGCCCTCAGCGCTGCTTCAGGACGAGGTGTTTACTGGCAGAGCCAGGGCGAGGATGGAAAGGTGAGTAGCCACTCCTGGTAATGTCTTCTTCCTCTCATGCCTTGTTAATCCAGCCGTTGCTCCATATGCTTATCTTTTGCCATGGGGCCTAAGACAACCTTCTTTTGCAAGAAGAAAATGGTACAAGAAGTAACTGGTCTTAAACTGAAGTAGCTGCGTGAATGGACACAAATAGATGATAATTCTGTTTGTAGGCTATAGTAGATTGAATTATTGGTCCCACCTATTCCCACCTTCATAATTGTATTCTCCAGCCTCACTCTTGCTGTGGTCTCCTGGTGGGCAGGGTGTACTTCTCTAACTCTTGACTTTGGGCTTGACCAAGCCGAACTTTGAAACATATTGCATAGTTGGATATGCTCTCTCGTCTGCCAACATTACTATGAAAAGAGCATATCCTGTATAGCTCCTGCCCCTCCTAACTAGGTCCCAACAGGAGATAATGGAGCAGAGATGCCCTAACCAAACCTTAGTTATGTCCCTTAAAATTACAGTGCTGTGTCCTTAACCCCTAGGACCTTAAAATGCAACTGAATTTGGACATAGGGCTTAAAAGGGGGGTTAAAGTTAAATGAGGTGCTATGGATGGGACCCTAACATGATGAGATTGGTGTCCCTCAAGAAAGAGAAGGTACCTCAATAAGGAATAGGTGGGTGAAATGGAATTTCTATTTTAAATTTTTTAAGAAAAGAAAATACGGTATTTACGTGTAACAGAGTACTATTCCACCATGAAGAAGAATAAACTTGAGCCATTTGTAGGAAAATGGATACGCCTTGAATCCATAATGTTAAGTGGAATAAATCAGACATGAGCTTAAAAATCATATGGTTTCTCTTATATGAGAAACCAAAGTATAAAGAAAAGAGCAACATAAAAGATGATAGGAAATAGGGAGATAGATCTTTGAGAAATGAGAAGGGGGCTAAGAGAGAAGGGAGCAGAGGGGGATGTGAAAAGAAATAAGGTGTATCATGTACAAGTACCAGCTCCCCACGATGAATGTATACACAATGTACTGCAAACATGTACTCATAAAATAAAAAATTAAAAGAAAATGAGATGCCAGCGATACATGTGCACAGAGAAAAGGCCATGTGAAGACAGCAGAAGACAACCTCTGGAAACGAAGGAGCGAGGCCTCAGGAGAAACTAGTCCTGCTTCCACCTTACCTTGGTCTTCCAGCCTTCATAACGAGGAGAATATAAATTCTGTTGTTTAAGTGTCTCCATCTGTGGCACTTCGTATGGCAATCTGAGCTAACTCATATAATTACTTATGTGACTTATGTGGCATGATCAAAAATTGCAGTGAATGTCAAAGATAATTTTTTTTGCCTTTTAAGGTGGGTGCACATGCCGGAGAGACTAGAGACAGCAGGCCCTGGTGCTGGCACATACGCAGGCAGTTGGGACCAGCAGCATGGAAAAGTCTGAAGCAGCAGTGAGAATACACACAAGCAGTTGGTCGGTTAGGTGGATCAGCATTGTGCTGTGGCACACAGATGCTTGGAACAGAAGCAGGCAGGCACGACTGCATTTTATATCAAAGGACTTGGGGAGAACTCTAGCAGCAGATGACCAGTCCCAGTCCCCACACACAGAGGCCAAGATCTGTCCCGTACCCTGCACAAATCCCGTTGTGAACGTGGCTAGAGTGCACAGCACCTTTGTGGGATCCAGCTTGGACCTGTCACAGAACTGTAGATGCCAGAGGACTTTCACTACTTTTGTGTTTCTTTATCTGTCTGATTAGTTTTCCTTTTTTTGTCCAGTTGTGGATTTTGATTTTGCATTGTTTTGGTTTTTGTGGTTATTTTTGTTTTCTTTTTTCTTCTTTCTTTTTTCACTATTTAGGTTTCTCTTTTTGTTTTCTTCTACTTGTCTTCTTCCTTGCTTTCTTCAACTATCTCTCTTGATTCTGTGATATTTTCATGTGAGTGAACATTATCTCTTTTATTTCTGGTTCACTTCGATACTCCTTTGCTTTTTCTTTCATTCTTTCTCTCCTGTGTCCTCCAGTTTCCCAAAACTTAGGTAATCATCCTTTGCCCTCCTGCTGTGCTTCTACTGTATTTGACCCCATTCATCTCTCTATCTTATCTCCTATCTCTCTTAAGCCCCCTCCCCAACAAAAGGGTAAAATCACTCCACTAAGGGGGAAATTTTGCATACAAATTCCTGGTTTATGTTGGTTTGTCAGTAGCTAAGCTGTACTTGATGCTATTGTTATTGCTAACTGTACTGCTTTAGTTAGGATGCCATACCTATTATAATCAGTTTTTCTCCCTTGTGTGACAATACTGTGATTGTGTGACATCATAACCATCACCGCAGTCCAGTGCCAAAGGACTGGTGCTGAGCCAAATAGCAAATTCTTATCTTAATATATTGGGAAAGTAGGTTCTTGGGATAGACACAAATACCAAGAACCACCTATATCTAGAAGACATCCATGAGGTACAATCATTTCCTAGGGAAGCTTTGGTACTAGTGATAAAGCTATCTACCATAAGAAATTGGCTAACATCAACACAGAAAACAAAATAAAATAAACAATAGAAAATTACAAGATGCAGGAGCAAAATGCAACCCCAGACCTGCAGCTCACCCAGGAAAAGTTCAGAGCAAAATGAGATAGGGGACATTGGAAACCAGGCACTTGAACCTTCTGAAATTATAGCAACGGAAGTGAAAAGACAAATGGAAGAGGCTATAGAAAAAATAATCTCTCAGATACAAAAAGAGATGTTCAAAATCAAACACATGAGAGCAGACACTGATAAAAAAAAAAACGTAGAAGAGCTTAGGAAAATGATGCAAATCATGAACATTCAACATAGGAAAGAAATGGAATCCATGAAACAGATCCAAACAGAAATCTAGGAGATTAAAATCTCCACTGAAAGTTTACACAACAGATTGAATAAAGGAGAGGGTAGAATACTAGATCTAGAAGGCAGGACTGTGACTGGTGACCATGAAAAGAAAGATATGTTAAAAATAGCAAGAGGCCATGAAAAATTAATCCAAGAGCTGTAAGATGAAGCAAAGAGGAACAACATAAGATTTATTGGCATCAACGAGAAAGCTAGAGACAGCCCAAATGCCATAAAAACCTCTCCACAGGAATAATGACAGAAAACTTCCCAAATGTGGATAAAGAATCTGACATATAAATAAATGAAGCATGTAAAACTCCACACAACCACGATCAAAATAAATCTATGCCATGACACATAATAATCAAGATTCCAGAAATGCAGCCTAAAGGTCCAGAGATACAGCTCAGTAGCACAGCACCTACCTGGCAAACACAAGGTCCTGAGTTTGATTCCCAGTACCAAAAAAGAAATAAAAGAAATTCAGCACAAGAACAGAATATTGAAAGCAGTTAGAGAAAATAAACAAATCAGTTGGAAAACCCATCAGAATCTCAGCAGAGTTCTCAACACAAGCCCTAAAATCAAGGAGAACTTGATGTAAGGTATTTCAAGCCCTAAAAGAAAACAACCCCCAACCCAGACTGATGTACCATGCAAAACTATCCTTCAAAATCAATGGAGAAATAAGACACTTCCTTAACAAAGGACAACTGAAGAAATTCATTACCACCAAATCAGCTCTTCAGAATGCTCCAAAGGATATATTAGAAAGGGAAAATGAAGACCACAATATCAAGAACACCAACAGAAAGTAGCCACCAGGCATGGCAAGCAACTAAAAAGAGGAGAAAGACAGGGAACCAGTAACAGGAAAATATGAGAAAGATAAGCCAATACATATCTGTTATAATCATGAAAGTAGATACATTATCTCAATTCACCAATCAAAAGAAATAGACTGGCAAAATGGATCAAGAAAAAAGATCCAACAATATGCTGCATTCAAGAAACACATTTAACTCAAAAAGAAATTCATAGACTGAAAGTGAAAGGGTGGAAAACAATACTCAATGTGATAGGACCCAGAAAAAAAGCAAAGTTAGCTATTCTATTCACAGACAATCTAAACTTCAAACCAAGACTGACCAAAAGAGACAAAGAAGGTCACTATATACTTGTTAAGGGAAGACTCCAAGAAGAAGAGATAACAATCATAAGTATATGTGAACCAAATGCTGGTGCACCCAAGTACATAAAACAAATATTAATGGACATGAAAACTCAAGTAAGCACTAACACAATTGTAATGGGGAACTTTAAACCCCCACTCTCACAATTAGATGAATAAACTAGATAAAAAATCAACAAAGAAGTCTCAGAATTGAACCAAACCTGTGAACAAATGGACTTGGTAGATATGTATGGAGTGTTCCACCCCAAAACATCAGAAGGCACATTCTTCTTAGTTGCACATGGTATGTTCTCCAAAATAGACCACATATTAGCCCACAGAACATTCTTAAGTAAACTCAGAGGAGTTGAAATTATCCCACGTGTATTATCTGACCATAGTGCAATGAAATTGGAAATCAATGACAAAAGAAACCACACAGACGACATAGGCACATGGAAATTAAACAACATCTTCCAGAACAACCAATGGGTCACAGAGGAAATTAAAGAAGAAATTAAACTATCTACAATTAAATGATAATGCCAACACAGCATACCGGAACTTATGGGACACAGTGAAAGCAGTCCTATGGGGGAAATTTACAGTGGTGAATTCTCACATGAGGAAAACAGAATGAACTCAAGTAAATAACTTAATGTTGAATCTCAAACTTCTAGAAAAAGAAGACCATATCAAACCCAAAGCTCATATGAAAGAGGAAATTATAACAATAAGATCAGAAATTAATGCAATTGAGACTCAGAAAACAATACAAAAAATCAATGAAATGAAGAGTTTGTTTAAAGATTAAATAAAATTGATAAGCCCCTAGCCAATTTTATTAAAAGGAAAGGAAAGGAAAGGAAAGGCTCAAATTCAAGCAATTAAGAATGAAAAGGGTGAAATCCAGTGGATCCTGTGGAAATCCAGAAGGTCATCAATACCTCCTTCAAGAACTTGTGCTCTAATAAGATGGAAAACGCAAAAGAAATGGACAGATTTGTAGGCACAAAAGCATTGCCAAAACTGAATAAAAAAGATATAAAGATTCTAAATACCTCAATATCAGTCAATGAAATTGAAAATGTAGTTAAAAACTTACCAGCAAAGGAAAACCCAGGTCCTGATGGATTAACTGTTAAATTCTACAAGAAATTTAGAGAAAATGTAGTGCCACTAATGCTGAAACTCTTTAATGAAAGTGAAAGGGAAGAAATTCTTTCAAAATCATTTCTGGAAGCAAATATTACCCTGCTACCAAAACCAGAGATGGACCCAATCAAAAAACATAACTGTAGGCCAATCTCCCTAATAAACATAATGTAAAATTCCTAAACAAGATACTGGCAAACAATGCATCAAATCATTAAGAAGATTCTGAAATCCTCTTCAATCTCCTTTTTCAGAGTACTGTAATTTGCAATGTATAAATTTCTTACTTCCTTTGTTTAGACTGATTCCTAAGTACTTCATTTTTTCGATGCTATTGTAAAGGCTGTGGTTTCCCTAACTTCTCTCTCACTGACTTTGTTGTTTGTGTGTATGTGAAGATTATACACTGTGATCAATTAGGATTCATCACAGGGATGTAAGAATGGTTCAACATATACAAATCAGTAAACATAATACACCATATTAACAAAGCCAAAGACAAAAATCACATGATCATTTCAATGGAGTCAGAAAAAACATTTGACAAAGTCCAACACCCATTCATGATAAAAAAAAAAA
>RJWM01028378.1:0-25683 GCA_004363535.1 Dasyprocta punctata
GCAGGGTTGCACTGTGTAGCTCAGGCTGGCCTTGTGTTTGCGTTGTAGCCCAAGCGGGCCTGGAACTCACAACGCTCCTCCTACTTCAGCCTCCCAAGTGCTGGGATTAAAGGCGTGTGCCACCGCGCCTGGCCATCACCCGTTTTTGAAGTGAAAATTCATCAACTGATTCTCCCTTGTATAAAGGGGTCCAGGATGCGCAGGCCCACAGCAGCCTAGGAAGCTGCAGGGTGAGCACTAGCAGAACCAGGTGCAGGATGTGGGGCTGGGCCAGGGTAGCCACGATGTCCAGCAGAAGAGGAGAGGGTGTGCAGGGACAGCCCCCATGCCAAGGCCCATCGTGTACGCAGGTGATTAACAGCTTCTCCTTCCCTTGCAGAGCAGAAACGAGGCTGACTGAGGCTGACTGAGATGAGATGTGGGAAGGGGACTCTGCTAACATGGTTCTTGTACTTGTTCTTGTTTTCTTCTTGAGCTTCAGGGAGCAGTGGGAACAGTGCCCAGAGGAGCCAGCCCCTCCTCTGTGGTCCTGGTCTCTCACACTCCTCCCCACCTCTCCACTTGGGGAAGCACCAGTAGGTGCTGTCCACATTACTTCTCTGGATCCCTGGCAGGCAGCCCATGGGCAGAGCCTCTGGTTCCTCCAGGTCCTCAGCCTCAGGGCTCAGCACAGGAGCTGCTTCCTCCTCAGCCGAGGGCCAGAGCCTGGCAGCCCTCAGCACTGCAGTTTTGAACTCCGCACTGCTGTGAGACCCTCCTTGTAGACCTGTCCCTTCTATTGCAGTGCCGGAAAGTCGGTGTTTGCCTCAGGCTCACAGACCCAAATTCTGTAGTTGCTGAAGTCAGTATTGTCACTTGAGTAACTGCTGGAAATCTGACTTCATATCTTACTTAGGATCTGTATTTATCTAATCTACAGAAAAATGCTTGTTCCAAATCTCTCTTCGCTGTAAAATGAAAGCATAGCATTATGTAAAATAGGGCTCCATATACTACATATTTCAAAATTTGGTAAAAGCCAATGGTATCTGAATAAAGATAATTTTCCTAATGAAAAATATTAAGACATTTGAATATTTGCACTTCGCATTGATTGTATGCCAACAATAAAAGATATGACTTTGTTTCACTTAAAGAATCACCTGCTTATACTCTACATGAGCAATTACCTATCATCTGCGTGTTATTGATATTTTGAGAGAACTAAATGTATCAGTAAAAATGAAAGAATCTGAAAGGCTAGAAAATTAAATCATAAATGAAACATGTCATGAAGGGGAGTGCAGAGGATAACACTTGGCCTGGTGAGGGATGCCTATGAGAAGAAGTTTCAAAATTTAATTACTTTAAAATAGTATTGAAAATCACTTTCTTATGCTACAAGTTTTGTTGTTTCTAATATTCATTTATTTTTGAGAAACTTCATGATAATGTTATATATCAGAAATGCACACTCAGTTTGTTAAAATATTTTAGATTGTTTCTTAGAAAATCATTCCTAAAATTTTGTAGTCAACCTCTTACAGAAATTGCAGGAATATAGGACTTATGAACACAATATCTTTCATTTGAGATTGTCTCACAACGGATCATACAAAAGTACTAAGACCACCCCCATCCTACTAACCATAACTGAGGGCAATACTGCAAAGGTTATATGAATGCACATTATTTACTTGAATTTGCTCACATGGATGATCAAATATAGTGTTGTAGTCAGGGGTTACATGGAGAACAACTGCATACAGGACACAGAGTTTATAATACTGTTTTATAATATCATCCAGAGTTGAACACAAGAAAGTGCAGGAAAATCTATCCACAACACTAAGACCCAGGATATTTAGCCAAGGGCCTGGGTCCCACAGCAATGTCTTGCAAGAGTCCCCCTAGAGACCCAAAACACATGACAATGCCTCCCACAGTTCCAACTGGGAATCTAAGAGCCCACAATAAGGACTCATACCAGTCTACTTACGGTTCCGTGCCGAGACAGCCAAAGGTCAGCATTGAAACTAGAAAGTCTATGCCAGCAGGGTAAAGGAGCTGTGCACTGGGTTGAGGGTTCTATGTGGGAGCCAAGAAGTCAAGCTCAAAAGAAGAAGCGGGGCTGCCCTGAAGAGCACCACAGCCATCCCCAACGGCAACGAGGTCCTGCGCTCCTCCGATGATGGAGAATAGTCGAGCACAGGTCAGGAAGCCCAGCGTGACAAGCTTCTCCAGAACACAACATCCCCTCCGGAGCCAGGAAGCTATGCACAATGTGAAGAACAGAGCTCCCGTGATGTGAACCACAGCCACTCTCATTGATGAGGTCCCGAGCTCCTCCTCCGACAATGGCCGAATCCATATTGAGGAAGCCAGCATGACAAGTACCTCTAGGAGAACCAGCGGCTTAAAACAGCAACTCTTGAAAGAACCCACAACGCCTCCTTCTTCTTCTGTGTGTCTCTGTTTATGCTGGAAACTTTCTTCAGGTGGGCCATCTTTACTCAACACCAACTGAATTAATTCAGCTGTTGCTAAGTTGACCATCAGTTTGTAATCCATATAGTATTGTAATCCATATAGTATTAGAGACACTCATTAGGAAATAAGAAAAAATTAACAAGAGATGCATATAGTATGAGAAAATCCAGCAACTCTAAGCTAATGCAAGCGATTAATTTTGCCTTTAAATTATTTGTAGAACTGAATGATTTTTCTGTAGGTAAATGGAAAGATTTATCCTTGAGTGATGCTAAATCACTGCTATTATCAAGGATAGCCTTGACAAAAATGAATCACAGCATTGGATAAATTTGGAGTGTTGAATCTCTTAGTTTTTGCTAAAAATATGTACAGAGAAGTTCAGCTGATTGTAACTGTTTGCAGGACTTAGAACTAAAGAGATTTCAGAGTTAGAAGAAAAATTATTTGAATAACTGTTAGGAGTGGAGTTTTTCAATAGGCTAATGTTGGAAATTCTAAGCATCTAACGTGAATTTCACATTACTGAGCAAGTTGTTTCCAATGGTTATGGGCTATGATACATAGATTCCAGTCACTAACCATCCCCAGGCATACCAACCAACCCCATAAAAAATGCCATGACATCAGAGATGGAAGACCACACATGGGATCTAGCAGGAGGTTTCACCTCACTGAGGTGGAAATGGTTAATAGCAGTCTTATCATCTGACTTGCCAAGTAAGTGGGTACCTGCTACCAGCCTCAGTATGGCTACCATGTATCACTGCCTGGATTATACTATTAACAATTGTTAAATTAATTACTATGGATATAATTCAACATGTGTGACACAATTATTATTTTCTAATATATGCATGTCCTTTCCCAAAAGGGTTTGCTTCTAACTGAAACAGTATTTGTTTATTATTCAGTGTATTATTCAGATTTCAAATATTCTGCATAATACAGGATTAGCCAGGAACTTACAGCAAAACAGTATCATCATCTGCATAATACTGACATTTAGTTCTGCTCTGCATTTTTTCCATGTAACACATGTCTGTTCTGATCTCCTTTTATGAGCTTACAGTGAAAGTCATTGAAACTTCAATTTGACTTCAGATGTATGGAGTAAGGTATTTGCTACTCAGAGAGAGTTCCTTTTATCAACGTTAGAAATCATCTCTTCCACTTTCTGCTTTAACATTTTCAATCCATTTGGCAGTGCACTATCATGAGTTAACCCTGTGACATGTTATGGTCCAGAAAGAAAAGCGCCTCCAAGTTTCATGTGTAATCTGGGAGGGTGTGGTCTTGTGACAGGCTCTTCCCACTTTCTGTGCTTCTCAGTTTCCATGGGGTGAGAAGATTTTTTCTTTCATGACCTTGTACATTGTCGTGTTTTGATTGTAGCCAATAGGCTATGGATTGAGACATCTGAAATCTTGAGCCATAATGAACGTCTCCCAGCAATAGGAAACTAAGAGAGGTTTTGTAACCAATCTCTGCACAGCAGTGATGAGTAGGGCCAAGAAGCAATTTTCAAGAGATCGTGAGTTTCTGTCTCCCATATTTGCAGTCATAGAACAACATACAGGAATACAGTGATCAAGGATAACTTTAAAGGGAAGAGACAGTGAATAAGCTGGGATATTCTGAATTCTGAAAGACAATTTGCCTCCTTCCTCAGGACCCTGCACATATGGGGTGAGGAGGTATGGAGATGGCATGCAAGAGCCACGCTGTATGCTCCAGGCTCCTTCTGCCGCCTAAGTTGTTCATTTCCCTCAGTTGTCACACTGCCAAGCCTGGAGCTCTGCATGGTACCCTCACCTGAGCTGTGGGGTTACCACAATAAGCTGTGTGAGGGATTCTGCTAGGAATGCTGGGGCTGAATGCACCTCTCCAGACCAGCAGCCCTTGGCTTCCTCCCAAGTCCTCTGAGCAGCCTTGCTGGGTTGCTCAAGGCAGCCTGTTCTTCTGCAAAACAGCATCTTGGAACCCTCATGTTGATCACACCACGTAGAACTTCAGCTACCTGAAGACCACTGTGATTCAAGAGTTTCTGGTTAATTGATGTTTTGTCCTTAATTATACAGATAGTTTGCAGAGAAGAAAAATTACTTTGAGTTTCTAACAGAGTCTAGTGATGGTTGGAATAGTATCAGATTTCTGAAAATGTGTTGACAAATCACAGTCAAGGCACTGGAAATGCAAACTGAAAATTCTATAAGATGCTATGTCTCAAACCTGCCATTAGATGGCAAACAAACAGCATGATACACAAATCACACCTTTTAGAAATGGGAAATAGAGGAGACACTGTTTTGTAATTGAAAGGGAGTTCTTAAGTCCCTGGCCCTGTTTGCCCAGCACTCAGGGTCACATTGAATGATGGACTCTGATCAAAATAGACCAAATCACTCCATCTGTTATTTCCTGATTAGTTTTTTAATGATCTTCAATAGCATCACCCTGACAAAAAGACCCTTCCAGAAGAGTTTTGGAGGACCCAGAATTTGGGGTTGCTGTTGGGCGAGGGTGTGCAGAGAAACAGGGACACACACTAGTGCAGCAAGGTGCTGCAGTCCCAGGTGCAGAAAGGAAGAAGTGGCCTCATGAAATCCAAGTAGGAGGGTCAGAAGTTCCTGAAGACTCCACTCAGGGAACAGGAAGAGATAGACTGGACAATGTCCATTCAGGAGGAGACAGGAGAGGTCAGAGGGAGAGTAGATGTGCTTTCAGATCCAACATCACCTTACTCCCACAGTCAACCACATGCATGTTCAACAGCTGTCAGGCAGGGTCTGGAGCTTCATGATGATCAACATAGTTTCTCAGTGTTCGTACTTGGGTTGCCACAATTTCAATCGATATGCCAAAAATAAAATTTCAATCATTCTAAAATTAATTAAAACATTTATTAGATGTGTACAATAAGCACATATATATTTGAGTGATAGTTAAATATTTTTCTAAATAAAGGAACGTCTGAAAAAGATACATGTCTTTGATGAGATAGTTGTTCACTTTTCACTTGTACTTTATTTCTCAGGATCCATGAGATCAGTGCTGATTACAGGTAGGCCCAGCACTGAGTTCCTGTTTTCTCAGACTCCCATGCAGGCCATGATTCTTCGTTTGATTCAGCACTTTTGAAGACTGAATATTTTCCTGCCCTGGTCCTCAGACCCTTGGCTCAGGAAAGAAGCTGCTGCCTCCGCAGACCAGAGTCAGAGCTCTCTGTAGTGCAAGACTGACCCCAGCCCTGACTTGAAGCTGCTGATCTAATCTCTCCCATTATTGCAGTACTGAAAAATCTGTACAGCCCTCACAATCATTGCCCCTGTCCAACCCTAGTAAAGACAGCCTTGCTGCCTGGAGAACTAGGAATCTGAGTGCATGTCACTCTCAAATTGTGGCTTGTTCCTACTTAAACACATTAAGCTTTGCATGTTGCTCACCATTCTAATTTAGCACATAAACAAAATAACATTAAATTAGAGAAAGTGTGAAACATCAACAGATCAAAAAACACAGTGCTCCTTCAGTTTACTAAACACTAACTATGACTTACTGTGCAGGCTAAGGACAAAAATCCTCTTCCAGGGCACGGGAGATGCAAGTATAATGAGGTGCATGTGATCTTCAGAGAAATGATATTAAAGAGGAGAAAGAAGGGTGGGCAGCTGCTGTGTAGGATTTTTATTCCAATAAAACAACACTAAAGTGTTTTGCATCGTACATTTTGCTGGGATATTTTTGAGAACACCTAATGCATAGAGAAGATGTAGCTTCTGGAGGACGTGAGGAATTAAGACCAAGTTTAAAAAGTCCAAGTTTAATAAGTAAAAAAGGGAAAGGAGAGAAATACAGGGTGAAGAGGTGATTTCTGGTGTCCCCAAACTTCCACAATGATTCTAAATTCTCCAATATTTGTTTTTCTCTATTGTTTAAGAAGTGGCTAAGATTTTCTCTCTGGATTTTAAATGAATACGTATTATTCTGAAAAAACAACTTTAGAAGAAGAGACTGCCAGTATCTTTGGCTTACTTCAGAGAGCGTTGCTTTTTTCTTTTCTTTTCTTTTCTCTTTTTTTTTTTTTGTACTGGAAATCGAACTCAGAACTTCGAGCCTGTCAGGCAGTGACTATGCCACAGAGCTATACCCTGGCCCAGTCAGAACTTTTGACCTCAGTAGAAGAACACAAGTATTATCCAGTATTTCTGTGTATACGGTTGGGGAGATTGAGGGAGGAAGAAAGGAAACCCTAGAGAACTATCTCCTACCTTAATATTTTAGTCATCTTACATCAATGTCCAGAGAAACTCAAAACAATTTCCTCCAATCTCAAAGGGTCATTAGCTTACAATTGTGAGTTTAAAAAACAGGGAGGCTAGTGAAGAAACATGAAAAACACAGGAGAACAGTAACCACACTACTAACTGCAGACCGATTCTGTCCCATGTTCCAAGAGAAGAACACAGACTGTAAAAATCTGGCAGAGCCTGGTTAAGTCTGGGAGCTGGGTCCCTTGATCTTTCTTGATTTCCTGAAATGAGACAGCCCTGCAGCGGTGCCCAGTCATGCTCAGGCCCTCCTGATTTGCATGCTGAGAGCACAGCCCACTCCTTACTTCATAAGCCCAGCATGCCCTAGGCTGGAGTCAGTCCCAGTCAGGACACAACATGGATATGAGGGTCCCTGTTCATTTCATGGGGTTCCTGCTGCTCGGACTCCCAGGTAAGGAGGGGTTACATGGGAAGGACACAGCCCAGTGCTGCATCCTTTTTCAAGGCAGGATTTCTAAAGCATGACTGATTGTGTGGATTTTCCTTTTTATCTTTCCTATGCCAGGTGTCAGATGCAACATCCAGATGACACAGTCTCATCATCTCTGTCTGTGTCTCTTGGAGACACAGTCACCATCAGTTGCCGTGCCAATCAGGGCATTAGCACTGAGTTAGACTGGTATCAGTAGAAAACAGGGAAGGCGCCGACCCTCCTGATCTACTATGTATCCAATTTACACTCTGGGGTCCCATCAAGATTCAGTGGCAGTGGGCCTCAGACGGATTTCACTCTCACCATCAGCAGCCTGCAGCCTGATGACATTGCAACTTATTACTGTCAACAAGATTACAGTACCCCTCCCACAGTGATACAAACCACGACAAAAACAATCGAAGGAAGCAGAAGTGTGCGGCTGAGTTGCTCCAGCTGCTGCTCCTGATAGAGACGTGCAGAGAACATTTCCTGGATGCAGCCAGACTTGAAAGTTATTGTGAGATTTTGTTTGAAAGGGTGGGAAATCAATTTTTCATAGTAATTTCTGCAGCACAATCATGGCAACTCTCTCTTCTTTGAAAGGAAAGAGTGTTATGTGTGAGGATTTAGGTTCTACCTTCCTTTGTAATTCATAGAGTAAAAGAGAAGACATTCAATTTAGTCCATCTCGGGACATTTTAACTCAGATTATGATAACATACAGAACAGTTTTTACTCTCCTGAGGAATTCAGAGAACGTGGTACCAAACAGGGCTTTTCTCTGGTGATCCTATGGAGTGCTGTATCAGTAAGAAATGAGACTCTCCAACATATGACCCTCTGTCTGCAGAGAAAATCGAGCTTTGCAATTCTTTTTTTGTTTTTTTCCTCTGGTACCGGGGATTGAACTCACAACCTCACGACTGCCAGGCAGGCACTTAAGCCACTGAACCAAACTACCAGCTAGGTTTTTTGAAGGTAGGGTCACACTATGTAGTTGAGGCCAGGCTTGCTCACATTGTAGCCCAAGCTGGCCTAGAACTGACAATGCTCCACCTGCCTCAGCCTCCTGAGTGATGGGATTAAAAATGTGTGCCACAACGCCTGGATCCTACAATTCTTATTGTCACCTGCTAAAAGCACCCCTCCATGTGAGTCTTCAGCATTAGATGCTCTTCATGTACCCACCGACTGATTATCAAAAGTTTTAAATCCTCTTCCTCTTATTGAATTTCAAAACCATCTACAAGAAAGCATCTCATGGCCACAATGTTAATTATCTGTGAGACCCAGAATGTCACAAACATAAGGATTCCAAAGCCTATCACAAAGGAAGTCATCCTGAAAGGAAAGATAATGGAAGCAATATGAGGAAACCTAGTTGATAATAAATATAAGTCATTCACCTCTTTTTTCAAGGTAGACAATTTCCTTTTTATGCTATCCTATTTCCTTTATAATTCATTTTTAAATGCTCCTCATTTAACTCAAGTGGTCATGTGAATCATAAGGGAAAATCATATAATTTTGAAACAAAGGTTAAGTGAATAATCTTGGAATACCATGGCTTTCAGTAGATGCCACAAGTATTTCCATTATTTGAAATGATAGTAAATTGCTGTAGTTATTAATGCCTGGAAGTTCAAAGATCAGGAGAAGTACACTTCTGATAGCAAGAAACAGGATGAACTATTCAGTAGAGGCGTCCCTGTAGCCAGAAAAAGAGAAGAATCCTAAAAGAAGGAAATGAAGATACAATCAAGAGAAAGAGGAATATAGACCATGAATTCGTGTTTCTGGTAACTGTTGACAGTCTGAGGACTCAGGGACCAAAGCAACTGTCTTCTGAACAACTTTCCTTGTGACCAAAAGTAAAACATAAGCATGGGGTTTTGGGGCCACATTGAGGTCTTGTCCCACTGCACTCTCTCATGGTACGATGTTTGGGGATGAGGTTTGTCATGCTTAGGTGTTCTAGCAAAGAAGATTAAGAAGCATCTTTCACAACTGCTTTTAAAATACCTCCTTTTAGAATTCAGCAAGTTAGTAAATATTTTGGACTACATTAGGGTGGGCTGTTGTTCTTCCTGTGTGCAGGATACAAATCCACAGAAATAAGCTCATGGAAAATCATATCTTTTCAGATTAAGAAAGAAGGAAAATAGAGAACTTCCAAAATGAACACAATTATGAAATTTGGGGGGACACAGAAGGTATTTCCTGTAGCATTTCGTAAACATCTATGTAAATTTGCATAAAAAAACCGATTGAGAGGTCAGTGCTCATAAGACCCGTTAAGAATTTATTAGGAACATTAACAAGAATCTTCCTAGAGGGAATGTTCAACTGCATCCACCTGCAAATCCAGACAACTTCTCCCAGCAGATTCCCGCTGACTGCTCTCTGTGTGCTATAACACGCTGTCTCATGAAAAGCCATGCAACACATAAGGACGATGAAACAAACTTTTTTAGACACAGATGTTGGTTGCAGTGCCACTCAAGTCACAGAATAACTCTGATTTATCCTCCTGATGCATTTTGTCTAATTGGTGGTAATAGATGACAAACAATACCATTGACAGTTTTAGCTACAATAGCCAAAGCTCCTAAACTGGGTATTTTATACAACATACACTAATTTCTCAATCTTCCAGAAGTTGAGATGTCTAACATCAAGTTGCTGACAGAGGACATGCCTCGTAAGAGATACATCTTTCCTTGCAGATTATCATGCTTCTTCTGTGTCCTCATCGGGAAGATAAAGACAAAGAAGGGGGTTTCTTTCCTTCCTCTAATCCCTTCATGAGCACAGCACCCTCCTTATGTCACCTAATTATCTACCCAAGGTCTTGCCTAAAAGTATCATCAAATCAGAGAATGAAATTCTAATGTGTAAACTGTAAGAGGGACAAAAACTTTCAATCTAAAACAGTCTGTAGGATTTACTAATCAGCCTGTGATTCATAGTCAATTCCCCTTTACTCTTCCTTCCCCAACAACCCTTTCCTTAGGTCTTTAGTATCAAGGGTCAGAGTGTGGTGCTCTTCTGCAAAGTTCTCAGTGTTCAACACTGACATAAATGAATCAGGGATGGTATCTGTATGCTGATGTGCATGCATATAACTTGTTTCTAAAACACAATTTATATTCTAACCAGGCTGTGGCAAACTCTTCCCCACATACAGGCCAGGTTATACAGTTGAATTCTCACACTGAGGAAGAAATTTTACTCTGATAGACCTGGTTCTACATTGGGAAAGACTGAGGAAAGAATTTCTCTGCATCACTCAGAATAATGTAATATAAAATTATGTCTTGTTCGTTTCATACCATTATTATGGGAACTTAAGTCCTTAAAAATCCCTATCTTCAGTCTGGTATATGTGAGGTAATTATAAATGCCATAAATCTCATTATAAAAACTAACCAAAGAATTATATATTCATAATGTGAGAAATTAAATCCTTTCTGATTTTCTTCAACTGAAAAGGGGCTGTCACTTGTGTGCAACAGTGACATTTTTTTGTCCTCATAAAGCCCTGTGACACAGAGCATTTACTGATTTTAGGTCTCAGGAAAAAGCAGTTTCTAAGTCTTGCAAGTGACATCTCACACATTTAACCTGATGATGCAGACAACAGACAAGTATTCAGCTGTCTTTCAGTCACCTTTTACTTGGAGACCTATCTGTATTTCTGGGGTGGAAGTTCCGTTCTTTTTTTTTTTTTTCCTAAAGAATAAATGGGAAATCAGACAGAACAGTAACTCATCACTCCAATAAATCTTAATGATTCACATTTACATTTCCTGAAACTCTGCTCTTTCTAGAATAGCTGATTAAATCTCATGTCCTTGCAAAAATCTTTGCCCTAACAATAATTCTCCCTAATGCTGAAGATCAATTTTACTGATGTTTTACTTGTGCCCCTTTAAGGGATATTTTCTGTCACTGGAGTCCACCCCCTTGCTGTTGTCTCCTTCCACTTCACCACAAGGCTGTCCCACACCACTGCACCCACCAGGGGATTTGCATAGAGGCCCCCAGGGAGGCCCTTCCCTGTGAGTCTGAGATAAAAGCTCAGCTCTAAACTTGCTCTGACTGATCAGGGATCCTCAGTTCAGCTTCTCAAAATGAGGCTCCCTGCTCAGCTTGTGGGGCTGCTATTGCTCTGCATCCCTGGTAAGAGCAGGGGAGATGAGGAAGGGGAGGGAGTGGGAAGGTTCTACTGCTTGTCATTTTTACCATGATCCTGTGTTAGAGACTTAATCGGTGCTGCAGGGATGGAAATTTGAAATTTTGCCTTGAGAGTATTAGTAGGTTCCTAGCAATTACCAGGACCATAAAGAGAGGTCTCTTGTACGTTACAAAAACAGTGGCAAGTTTTTTGTTTTTTTTATAAAAACATACATGATATGAACAAGAAAGTTAACTTGAGCTTAATAAAAAAGAGAGAGTGCCAACTGCTCACAATGTTTGCAAGTAACCTTACCCTGTGTTATTATTTCAGGATCCAGTGGGGATGTTGTGATGACCCAGACTCCAAGCCTCCTCTCCATCAGCCCTGGAGAGCCAGCCTCCATCTTCTGCAGGACCAGTCAGAATGTTTATGCTGGCTTTCGTACTTACTTGCATTGGTATCTACAGAAGCCAGGCCAATCCCCTCGGCTTCTGATCTATTTGGCTTCCAACAGAGCCTCTGGAGTCCCAGAAAGGTTCAGTGGCAGTAGGTCAGGGACAGAGTTCACACTGAAAATCAGCAGGGTGGAAGCTGAAGATGCTGGAGTTTATTTCTGTCAACAAAGTCGGTATACACCTCCCACAGTGATACAGCCCCGAACATAAACCTCACTGTGTGAAACTTGCCAGCTGCCCCATGTGCTGCTTAAGAGCGCATGAGAGCAGTAAGGCAGCAAATCTAAGCCTGTCTGAGGGGTAGATACTGGGGGAGTCAGGTTGACGGGTTACTGTTCTCTGTTCTCTGTGTTCTTCAGCCAAGGTGTTGTCTTTTACAGCAACCTAGATTAGCAGAAGTAAAGGGAGACTGATGTGGTGTGTGTGCTTGGTATCTTTGAACAGCTGACCATGAGGACATGGAGATTTCAGTCTTAGTTCATCCTAGATTTCCCTGTCTGCCTTAGGTTTCAAGATATTTGGGCAACGTAACAACCTACCATTTCTGACGATCCTTGAGAAGAGAATTTGAGCAGATATAGGAAGTTACATTCTACAGTGTACTTCTCAGAATAAAGTATTGAAAAATCCTGGAAAGTAATTTTTACCTCCATATTAAACATTTATACATACTATAATCAGAGAGAGTGAATGACGAAAATTAATAAAATGTGACTGTGTTGTAGTATTCAAAAATCATTTTGCAAACTCACAGTGGATGCAATATTCTGTAACTAAATAAATTCCTGGTTTCTTTTCATTATCTTTTTCTGAATGAAAAGTGACTGCTAAGAATCCAGAAATGATGCTTGCAAAGAAACAATAAATTGATCAATGGAGAATTAGAGAGTTAATTCATGTATCTCAGAATTGGAGAGCTTTCTGTCTTTTCTTAATTAAGAATTTTAAATATTGACTAGTTTCTTTTATGTGATAAACACAAAGTATATATAATTTAAAGAGTAAATAAAAGATCTTCGGAATTAAGAAGATAGATCTTTTACAAATAAGCAGGGCATCAAGAGAGAGAGGGGATGGAAAAACTGGAGAGAAATGAGATGCAAAAAGAATTAAGGCATGCTATGTAAATGTCCCAACTCTCTAGCATGAATATAATCATTATGTGTTACATACATACTAATAAAGTGAAACTTTTTAAAATATATGCTAAATTTTAGATTTTATCTTGAATAGTGTGTATTTGATACCATGTTGCTATAAGTAAATATTTCAAGCAAACAAGGATATATTATTTTCATATGACATCACTATTACCTAAAACTGAATGCTACATTTTTCTTGCAATCACATAGAAAATTTATGCATTGAATAGATCACAGTTAAAACATTCCTCCTATGTTATATATAGACTCCTTATGTCATTTTATTTCATTTCTTAACTTAGAATTATATACTTAAAGATGAAGCACAGGACAACATGTGCCTTTTTCTAGTAGGGATCTAAAATACATTTCTGATTATTTCCCCATTTAAGACAATGGAGTCCGGTGCAAGCGCATATACACACCAAGCGTGTCATTTCTGGTGGATTTTACCTTTCTCTTGCAATATCTGTATAAAATTCTAAGTGATTTTAGTCTTTAAATTTTGAAACAGATGCCACTATGTATAACATTTTAAAGTACTAATGAATCATTGAACATAGAGTGTGTTTCAGACACACCAGGAAAAGAGCCATTGAAATCAGGAAGGTTGATAGTCAAGCACAGCATGGTAACCCTCAGCCCTTGTATGACTGACAGTTTCCATGTCCTCTAGTTTCTGCTGTGGAATGAGACAGGAAATAAGACCAGATGCCACAGAAGGTGCACAGTTACTTTTTATTTTATTTTACTTTTCTTTCTTTATTATTTATTTATTTCATACCAGGGACCGAACTCACAACCTCACGTCTGCCAGGCTGATTTTTAATAATCTGAGCTAAATCCCCAGCATATATTTACATTTTAAAATATCAAAACGAAATCAGAAACAAACACATAGATGATACTGTTGTCCCACAGGTCTATAAACACCATTAACAACGTGAAAAATGCATGGTTATGGGAACCCAATGGAAAACATGAGGAGAATCAGAGGACTGTGAACTTTGCTCCTTTAATCCAAAGTGGAGCTTGAAATCATTAAACACACTGCTCGGTGAGAAGAATCCTTACTCTAACTCACTCCATGAAGAGAAAGGGTGCTCAGGTTCAGCAGAGGACATTTTACTATGTTTGATAATTGCTTTAGAGCAGAGTTTGATCCATTTGATCTAAAATATTTACAAGCTGAAATAGAGAAAGAATTTCTTCTTTGCTTTCATGTTTATTCCTTAGTTCTGGAGACTTTGCTTTTTCTGATCCTCAGGTCACAGCTTTGGGCACAGATTGAAAAGTAGACATTTGTGCTCATTCCTCCAAAGCATTTACTTTGCCCACTGGAGCTCTCTACAAACATCTTTAACCTTTTGAGTGTGGTGATCCCAATCCTATTCAGGTATGATGTGTATAACAGCCAGTTGTTCCCTCAGGAAAGCCACCCCTTGGCGACTGTGATCTGCTGTCATCTATCACAGTCACATGGGGACGACCTAACATTCCTGATGAAAAGTAATTGACAAACAGGAGTCATAATGAGAAGCTTATGATCCGGGTATCAATCATTTTCAGAGTAAAGTTTCCTTTAGTAAGGAACCAACACATCACAGTGCAGACTACAGACGAAGAAGTAACTGAAACTTATTTATATGAAAAACTCATTGCATAAATATTATTTCAAGTCTTCCTGACTATAATTTTCTTTATTTCTTTAATTTGAAAGGAAAATGTAAATTTATTTTTCTTCTAATTGGAAATTAGTATTTGTGAAACGATCATTCAGTTTTAATCACATATTTTGGTAATGAGATAGGAATTATCCCCATTTTATATTTCATTTTAACAAAGCATGTCCTGAGAAATCTAAAAGAAACAAGTTTGGAAACAGATGCCCATTAAGGTTGAGTGGCAGTGAAGTTGGAACACATTTAAATCTCACCTGAATCATCACTATGGAGCCAGAAGACTTTGTAATTTTCCACTGTCACAGAGTAGCAGTCACCTTCCCACAGTGAGGTGCGTACAACAGAAACCACACAGGGACGCACACGTGTGAGTCTGGGCTGCCTCAACTCCTGCTGAGTTGCGTGTCCCCAGAGGACAGCCCACAGCACTGAGGATTTATACCCGGTCCTCCCCTGAACAATAGTTGGTCCCAATCAAGACTTAGTGTGGGCATGAGGGCTGTACCCAGCCCGTGGGGCTCCTGGTGCTTTGGCTCCCACATGGGAAGGTCAACAACAGGCACGTACTCAACCTAGTGTCTTAAGAGTTGTGTGGTGTTTTAGAAAATCTTTCTTTTTTTGTGGCACCAGGGATCGAACTCAGTGTCGCTTAAGCTACTGAGCCAAACTCCAAGGCCTAGGCTTTTGAGACAGGGTCGCACTATGCAGCTCAAGCCGGCCTTTCACTCACATTTTGGCCGAAGCCAGCCTGGAACTCACAATGCTCTGCCTACCTCAGCCTCCTGAGTGCTGGGATTAAAGGTGTGTGCCACCACGCCTGGCTAGAAAACCTTTCTTATAACATGGTTAATTATATATATTTGGTTTTTATATTTCCAATGTCAGGTGCCAGACATGCTGTCCAGATGACCCAGTCTCCCTCTTTCCTGTCTGAATCTCTGTGAGACCAGGTCATCTTCCCTTACTGGGACAATGAGAGCAGTTATCCTTTAACCTGGTATGGACAGAAACCTGACAAAGCTTGTGAGCTCGGGGAACTACGCAGCCCGAATTTTGGTAGATGGTGTCCGCTCGAGGTTCTTTGGAAGTAACTCTGGGTAAGATTATTCTTTCAGCATCAGCAGCATGAAGCTTGATGTTTTTGCAAGTTTTTACTGTGAGTAGCATAATAGTTCCCCTCCCACAGTAATACAAGCCAGAAGAAAGACCACCCAGTGAGCAGGGGTGGGATGCTGAGCTTCCTCAGTTGCTCCTCTTGTTGCCTCAACATGCTGAGTGTTTCTCAGATCACACAGATGTGAAGGTTTTGGTAGGAAAGCCAAAGGAGGTTTTTCCCTGCAACTCTCTCTCCTCTTCCTCAGACTAGCAGCACCTACATGAAAGTGCTTCTCCTGGTTCATTTAAAGACTGCTTCATTACACCAAAGAAAGTTGCATTGTGGAACCAAGTGGGATTCATTCTGCAAAGCAGAAACCATTCTTGTAATCTAAGGAGAGATTTTTGGAAACTGAACAAATTAAAATGTATGGTATACCATAAGAAAATGCGGGTGTTTTTAACTATGGAAATTGCATAGTAAAATCAGTGGATCCGCTGAAGCTCTCCCCATGCCATGGCTTATCTGGCCCTGAAAGTATACACTGCCCGATGCTATTTAAAAAGTTGAACTCTGAGATGCTGTGGTGGATTACAAACTGGAATCTTGTTTTCCTTCCAACCCCTGAGTAAGACTGATGCCAAGACTCCAGCTGAATGTATCTACATGTGATGCTCCAGTCCGTTTCACTTTTATGAGTCTCCCTTCAGATCTGAGTGACTATTAAATCATCCTCCTTTGACTTTTCATCTCCTGGATGGGACTGTCTTGCAGCAAACCCTCCGTGGATCATAGAGGAAAAAGGAGTTGTGTAAATTGTGCTTACACAAGTGATAATGAGGATCATGAGAATGCCATAGATATGGTGGTTAACAATGTAATTGTAAAAAAAAAAATACAGATTAAAGATAGCAAAGTTGACTTGAGAAAAAATCACGAATTAGCCAGACCTTCATGCCAAACAGATTGGTAGTACCCTGTTGGTGGAATGTAGTTATGCAGCATTTATGGACAAAAAGCAGAATGAGGTAGAGACAGGAAGATTGGTTACATTTTGCTTCCTTATGCGAATGTGCTCTGATCAGTTGGCCTCCAGTGCTTGATCCTCAAGGTTTGTGAGGAGCTGAAACTCAGGGATATGTTACGAAGATGTGCTTTAAGGGAGGACTTTTGTGAGTTAACATACTAAGTTAGGTTGCATTTTGTTCCATAATGACTCAAGAGTGGAGACCTCCTTAAGCAAACTTTAGTTTAAAATAAGTCTGGTACGCTTACTAAGTCCACACCTCTCCAATATTTGGCAATTTTGACTATCTCTTACTTCAGTTTGGTTCCAAGCATTGTCAGAGTATGGGATCCTGGTAAGGAAATATCACTGAGCCACTGATAAAGCAGAAAGTCAGAAAAATGTTTAGTATATATAGCAATCATTTGACAAATAGAAATCCTTAAATGATCAAAAGCAAACTAAAGTCAATGGTATAAGAACAGAAGAGTAAATATAATTGTAAATATAAAATTATTTTCCACCAATATAAAAATGTTTTGATGCTCAACATTTGTCTAGAAGCCAACGGATTCTTCAGCATCACTGGTAGGATGTGGCAAGTGCAAACCACAGAAGCACTTTGCAATACTGAATGAGAAACTACATTTTAACAAGATAACAGGGCATCTGTAGAACATTTAAGAAGATATACTTTAGAGACATTTACCTGAGCTGATAAGACTTTCCCTTAATGAGATTTTTAAAGAAAATTTCTACTTAAATCACATAAGAAAAACAACTTCGGGTTTATTTTCTTTCTAAATTTTTTTCTGTTCTTAATAACATTAATTTGGATAATGTTTCGATGATGGCAACTGTTAAAGACATACAATTTGAATGTGGAATAATCAAATATATTGATGTGTAAACAGAACAAGGACTTTTAAAAACATTATTTATCAAACTGAATTGAAATTATGCATAATTGTGTTAGAGACTGCTGATTAAATCATCTGTGTAGTATGGTATGGAGAATTTGTATACTCCTTAACTTGCCATAAAAGTTTTGTGGCCTAAGATTCAAGTTTGGTCTCAGGAAAATGCCATCCACAGCCTGACAGTGACCCCAGTGCTCAGAGTCTTGCCTTGATCAGCCTTACAATTGTTAAGAACATCTGTGAATAGTTGGGATATTTGACATTCTAATGTCCCATAAATTGCTTAAATACTCCATTACTTAGGGTTTTCTAGAACGGTGTTCACAAATCTCTTTGGCATCAGGAACTGGTTTCATATAGGATAAATTTTTAATTTATAAGGTATAATGGGAGCTGGTTTTGGAAGATTCAAGCACATCACTAGATTCCCCTGAATGTGCAGTTCACAGCGTCTTCACAATTTTATGCAGATCTCGCGCAGAGGACTTAGATCAGAAGGTAAACAAGCAATCCAAAGCAGCTGTGAATGCTGATGAAACTTCAGTTGTACAACTTTGATGCCTTTCATATCCTTCTCTACAGCCCAGTACCTATCACGCCCTGGGTGTCACAGACTCCGGCTCTAAAGTAATAGAATCAACAAAAAATTTATACTTCATTAAGTATAGGAAGAGAAATTACTTAGACTTACAGGATCAGAGTTGGGAGAGTCACAGTATCTATCATTGAGATGGAGGGTAGATGCCCTGAAAATGCTTGGCCAAGAACATATAAGCTTCAGGAAGAAAGGGACAAAGGATGGAGCACCTTTCTAAAGGCAAAGGCCTGAAAACTCCTTGCAGGGTTACTGGTGTGAGTCTGTGTTTGAAGACTGGAAGACCTGTAGACTTGGAGAATGAAGTCTAAAGGTGATTTCTCCCAAGAATGGAGCTATTCAGGAAGACTATGGCTCTTCAAAATGGAACTAGCTCCTTCTTCTCTCCATTTTTATTTTATCCAAGTAAGTCTCAAGATTAGTATTTGGTGCTATCTGAAACTGCGGTGTGTCTTCTCTCTTCAAATTTCTGGTTTATGTGTCAGGCCTCCTAACACACATTTTACTAATCTCTATGTTTCTTAATCCTTTCACCTCTTAATGAATGGTTACAAATGCTTTGTGATACAACGCTTGGAATTTTAGTGGTCGGTAAAGTCCAGCAAAAGAGAGATAAAAATTGGATGAGAAAAGATGAACTCTGTGGACAACTGCTTCCCATGTGTGTCCTTTTCACATGTGAAAGTCACCTGTCTTGTCTTTCAGAATGGGTGATGAGATGCTTATATCTGAGAGAGCCTAAAGGATTCCAGAACGGTCGGGGATGTGTAATCTGGGGAAGATTTCAAACAAAAAAGGAGGATATATTTTTTTTTTTAATTCCAAAGGGCTTTTGTGACATGTAAACCTGGGTTTCTTTGAAAACTTAAACATTAATGAAGTATCACTCCAAATCCCAAAATTAAATATAATTTCCAAAACACAAACACACAAGAAAATAGAAACTATGAAAACGTCTCATACTTTGTCAGATGTGGCTGTATCAGAATTTGTGGTTGATTCATGATTCAATGCTGGGGTTAAGAACATGGGTGCTACACCAGGCCTATGGCAGTTAGGTATTATACATTATAAGGAACAGAAAGAGGCTCTTTCTCTCTCCTCACTTGTTTTTGCTTGAACACTTCCACTGTGATGTGGGCCACTGTGTCTTGGAGCTAGCCAACTGTGAACTGAAACATCTACAAACTGTGAGCTGAAGAAAACTTTCCTCCCTTAGTTTTATCTTAGCAATGAGAGAAATCATCTGAAACAGAATTTGATTCCAGGAGTGAAGTCATTGTTGTGACTGGATCTGATCATGTGGTATAGGATCTTTGTAAATGGTTTTTGGGAAGACTGGGAAAATTCAGATGGGCCAGTGGGTAAGGAGAATTAGAATTCTTTAGGGTGGGCTGTATGGGAGATTATGGTCAAATCTCAGAACACCAGAAGGGTGATAGAAGGCTGTCAGTAAAGACCAATTTCTGGAGGTTTGTGCCCAGAAGAAGGACTGCTTTGTCAGTTGGAATTCAGATGATTTTTTTTATGGATGGCATGAAGTTTGTACTCATTCTGATGATGCTGAGAGATTTATCCTGAGACTGAGATTAAGGGCATAAGATTATTTAATCCCACAGAATAAAGTTCAAATCACATGAATAGTGAAGCAGTAGAACTGCTACTGTTTGGGGTTTTCAACCACATTTATATTGAGGTTCAAGAGTACAGAGCCCAGCAGAATTATATAAAATGTGGAATGTTTGACCATAAGGAAAGGTCCACTAAAGTCATGTACAGCAAAGATAGAACAGAAGAGATCTTGATTGCCTAGATGAAACAAAATAAGAAAAGATGGCCTGGGGAAAACACAAGAGGCAGTAGTACCCCACCATTTGAAGTCTCAGAGTTGTAAAATTGAAAGACTTAGCTTTGAAAAGAAAGCTGAGGACCACCATGCTTGAGAATGGTGACACCCTAGAGAATGTGTTGTTTGAAATTGGATTCCGAGTGCTTAGTGATCCAGGTGTTCGACCCCTACAGCAAAAAGAAAACTGAAGCCTGGTATTGCTCTTGCTGGCAGCAGACCTTGGCATTATATATGTAGCACTGGTTTTAGTTGAAGGCATAATGGAAGAGTTGTGAGGTCAGGAAGACTTCCATCCAGAATTTAGAAAAGCTGGCAGGGCAGGTAGTGTGTCTGTGAGAGGACATTGTGGGAAGCTGCACAAAGGTGCAGTGGAGATCCCAAAAGTTTGCAAAAGACAGTAATGTGGATCATCTAAGGAAAACTCCAAGGAAGAATGAGAGAAGGCCCAGGAGGGAAGCCACGGCTGCTACAACCATTGGTAGGGCCTTAGATGCAGAACCACCCAAGCCCCTTGGAGTTTACGCCTTGTTGCAGATTATCTCAGATACTACACATGGAACACTAGGACTTAACATTTGCCCTGTTGGATAGTGTACTTGCTTTGATTCCATTTCTTTGTATCCCATCTTTCTAAGTTTTGGAATGAACATGTTTATCTTGTGTCATTGAATGCAGAAATATTGAATTTTCTTTCCATTTTTACAGCAGCTAGCAGCTAACAATGTGCCTTAAATCTCAGAGGAGATTTGGTACTTCGACATCTCAGCAATGCTGAAACTCTTAGAACTTTGGCAACTCTTAAAAATGGACTTTATGCCTTTTGGGTCAAGGGAAGTACATGAGTCTTTTGGAACTATGGATGAAATGTCATGGTTTGTATCTAGATGGCCCTTCAAATTCTCATGTAATAATAGGTTGGCAAGCTTTTCAGATGTGGCTGAATCTAGAATTTGTGATTGATTCATAGTCCAATGCTGGGATTGCAAGTGTGAGTTTGACAGTAGTCCTGGGCTGCGTAACCTCCATAAAGTGTACGGGACCGAAAGAAGCTTATTCTGTCTCCTCAATTGATACTTTTGCTGTTTTCTGCCGCCATGATCTTTTGCCACTCTGCCATGTGCCGCTCAGCTTTTGAGCCTGCCAATTATTGACTGAAACCTTTAAAAAACCTGAGCTAAATAATTCTTTCCTCCTTTTACCTTGGACATTAAATATTTTGTCTCAACAATGAGGGAGATGTGACTAAGACAATGACTTTTTATTCCTCTTGTTACTTCAGAATCCACAGGTGATGTGATGACCTGGACTCTACTCTCCCAATTCATCACCTCTAGAGGTCAAGCCTCTCTCTTTTGAAGTCTGGTTAACACCTCTTACAAAGCGATGGAAAAGTCTATTTGCAGAGCTACTCAGTCTATGATCAATGGAGTTTCCAGTAGGTGAGTGATGAGGAGAGAGCCAAGTAACACACAAGCGGGTTAAACATAAACAGCAAAGGACAAGAGAGTCATCCAGTGAGGAGCTAAGATGAGAGAAATTCTTCATTATTTATTGAAATACATATTTTTCTAGCATTTTAGAAATACAAGTACTAACCAATCTTACAACAATCAGGAACACTCTGTGATTCTGCACTTAAAGATAAAACTTAATTGTATTTTTCAGCACATAGATGTTCCTGGGCCACAAACATTGCACACATTGTGCTTCTGTACCAGAGCTGGAAGAGCTGCTGTGCATCCCTTGATGTTGCAGTGCAGGATCCTCAAAACCTCCTCCAAGGTGGAGGTTCATTTATTTTCTTCTTTTATTTAGTATTGTGTGTTAACTAATGCTTAGTACATATATTCATCAGGGTCTTTTTGATGTAACCCCGAAACTGTCTAATGTCATCAATAGTACTTTTAAATGCTCTTATTAATGTTCACAGCAATCTTACACTAAATAGTAGTGACTAAAAGACTGTCCTGTTTGCATAATCATTTGCAGGGTTTTGTAGTAATTATGCATTGCCTGAAAGACAAGTTCTAAATTCATTCAGTTATGTGAGATGTGAGCATAAAACATAGTACAGAATTCAATTTAAAGAACTCATCATAGCAAAAGGCACACTGTCATTAATACCTACCAAAATATCCCCCTCTGCTTTGAAAATATTTATGCAATCGTTCTTACTACTTCGTCAAGTAACTCTGGAAATTCTTTGTCAGTTTCTTTATATGTGCTGTCATGGCTGCCTCGATGCTTTATTTTATTTTATTTTATTTTATTTTATTTTATTTTATTTTATTTTTGTACCAGGGATTGAACTCAAGTCAGGTGTTTAAGCCAGTGAACTAAATCACTGGCCCCAAAAGGGGCCCAGAGCATCCTGCTCCAAAGAGTTTCTTTCTATTTTTTTTTCTTTCTTTCTTTCTTTCTTTCTTTCTTTCTTTCTTTCTTTCTTTCTTTTTTTTTTTGTCAGTACCAGGGATTGAACTCACAACCTTGCACCTGCCACCAAGTGGCTTAAGCCACTGAGCCAAACTCCTAGCCCTCAATATTTTAAATTAATTGGAATTGATTATGTTAGGGCTGGGAGTTTGGCTCAGTAGCTTAAATGCCCACATGGCAGGCATGACATTGTGAGTTCGATCCCTGGTACTGAAAAAAAAATTGTATATGCTTATGGAGTGTGGGGAAGAGTCACCAATTGCCTTCTTCCAGATCCACTGAAAAGTTAGATGAGAACCTACTCTAATAATTTCTAGAGCCTGCTTATGGGCTGGCAGGCGCTTGACAATAGGTGTCACTGCATTTGTTATCGTACTTAGCCAGACACTCACGAAAGAAGACTCTCAGAATTGCTTCAAAAAGTGGCAGGAACAATGGAACAGGAACATGTGAGTTCAAAGCTAAAGTAGTATTTTGAGCTTTGAGGGAAATGAGGGCAATGTGTTTTATGCTCAAACAAATATCTAAATTTATACATTCAGTATGTATTTGATCACAATTTTATAACTGAAGTTAAGAGTATAATAAAAGTCAAGAAACTCAATAGCATCTCTAAAAAGAAAAGAATACTTATAGCTTATATATGAAATTAAATCTCTAATTATCTAGATGTGACAGAGCTGAGTCATTAGTTACATGTGCAGACTACTCTGCCTGCAAGGTATAACGTTTAAATTATTCCACAAAATGAGGGACATTTATCTGTAATATTGAGTTTTACTTCAAGTTTGTCTCTGTTTCCCTTTATTTTTATTTTTATTTATTAATTTATTTTTAATTAAAATCAGTTGTGTCCTGGTTGGTGCCACACTGGCCCAGGGGGGTGGGTCCCGGAAGGACCCATTCTCGTACTCCTCTGAGGATCTGCACAGTCGCCCGGTCCCAAGAGCTCAGATCAATTGTGTCCTGGTTGGTGCCGCACTGGCCTCCATTTCCCTTTAGTATGTGTCTTTTATGATGTGTCTCGTTTGGCTTACAAAAAAACTCAGGAGTTCTTCAAATTGGTTCAGCTGTCTGAATTAAGTTATTTTCTATTCAAAGAAGCCTCCTTTTCCCAGCATTAGAACCATCCCTTCTACTTTGTTCTAACATCATCAATGTATTTAGTCTTTCACCACTATGAGCTAACATTGTGATGCACTATGGTTGAACCTGTGATGCTCACAAGTCTCCTATCTTCAGAGATGGGACTTTGGGGACGTCATTGCATCATAGTCTCACTACACTACACAGTGGATTGATCCATTGATGAGTTCTTAGCTGAAAGTGTTGTCAGAAGGTTGGATATGAAGTTTTCTGTTCCTGGACATGTGACCTCAAAGGATATATTCTTCTCTCTGGATCTTTCCTCTCTCTCTGCTTTTTGGTTGACATGGGATGAAAGATTTTCCTCCTCCAAGCCAGGGTTAAAAAACCACAATAAATCCAGGAAGACTCCAAACTTGAAAATTCTGTAAGTTGTTATATCCCAAAGATACCAATAGATGGCAAGAACCTTGGGGATGAAGTGACACTATCTACTGAACGATGGGCACCCTAATTCATAGGATATATTTGTCACGCTCTCATGGCTCATGTTTCTGAACTGACATCTTCCTCCTGAGCCACACTCTCAAAGGAATGCTTTGTTTCTGATCATCAGTAGCTGTGGCCTGACAACTTGAAAATTCCCTAAGGAAGCTTGAAGTAGGGTTAGCACCATGGTCAGCTCTGATCAGATGTTTGCAGGAGGATGAAGACCAGGACTGTGAAAGTAGCAGACATGTGGTCAGTAAAGTGATAATAGCTTTCAGGCAGTGGGGGGCATTAAGCAGGGGAGAACCCACTGAAGGCTCCATTCAGTAACAGGAATAAACACTCTTGGCACGTCCAACACGGGACACTCTAGGGTGTATGCAGAAAACAATGGATGTGATTTCAGTTCTGTGCCTCTGCTCCAAAATATATGCATGGTCCAGGTGTCAGGGTGGGTGGTGAGTATTTTAGTGCTCAGTTTCCGCAGTGGGGAGGAACCAGGCACTGAGCCACCTATGATCCATTGTTCATACTCAACCTGCCAGTATATAAAATGCTATAACAATAATTCATATGGTAAGCTATTCACTTATTTCTTTAATACTTTATTAAATTTTCATAATAAGCACATGTGGTATGCATAAATTTACCGGAACTCCTTATATTACTAAGTAGAGTGGACCCTGACTTAGCCATGACTCAGGGAAAGGACACTTGCTGATTCCTCTTTTCCTTTATCCCTCAGCAATGTGAGAATAGCACTGAGTAGAACTGAATCTCACTCCACAATCCTGGATTCTCAAACACTGTTCCTGGCACTGGACACTTGACCTGTCTTAGTGCCTGTGGGTGGTGATTACTTTCCTCCTCTGATCCTCAGCCCTGTGTGGCAGGACAGCAGCTGCTTCCTCCCCAGCCCACAGCTCTCTACAGTATGAGTCTGACCTCAGCCTGGCTTGAGGCCTCTGTTCCAAACCTCTCCCTGACTCCAGGGCAAGAAAAGACTGCGCTGGCCTCTATTCCATATGCCCATTTCCATATTTGCTGAAGCCAGCATTGCCATCTTGAAAATTAATAATTTGATTTCACCTCATTCTCAGGTCCATGCTTGTTTCAACCTGAGCAGATAAAATTTCCTTCAGAGCTCTCTGTTTGAAATAAAGCATAAACAAAGCAATGTCAAATTAAAAAAGAAATTATTTTAAACACCAACCTAAGAAGAATCTCAGCTTTTATTTAATTTATTAACTACTATCTCTTACATGCTGTGCATCATAAGAATGTGGAGCCTCTTTCAGAGTAACACAGGTGCATAACTGTGTGACACAGGTGGTCAGCAGAGAAATGAGGCTAAAGAGGAGTGATCAGAGTACAAAGATGTCAGGAAAGTGTTAAGTTCTGCTAAAAAGAAGATGGTAAGGAATTGCAGTATGTTTCTTTTCCCTCATGTAGTTGTTAGAATGGTTGATGCTTAGAAACACTTGTGCCATCTGGAGTAAAGGAGGCATCAAACTAAAGAATGAAAACTATAT